>JABUQX010114822.1:0-18281 GCA_015478945.1 Trachelipus rathkii
GGAGGCCTGGGGTAGAGAGATAAGGTAGTGAAGGATAGCCATTTCATGGAACATTAGTGTATTGTTTCTGAAAGTCAGCAAAGGATATAAATATATCATTTCTTTAATTCTTTAAGTTTATTGAAAGCTGTTCCAATAATGTGATAATTTTTAAATATGCTTTGCATATAGCAAATAAAAAAATTTTGAGTTTGAATTATCAAATTTTATAAGTTAAAAGAAAGGAAATTTTTATATTTCTCTTTTATTTTTGATTATAATGCCGAAAAGGGTTTCAATTATGAGTTAACCTCAATGTCTGTAAAAGGGGATTAAGTGTTTATTTGTTTATGGAACATTAGAGTTAAATAAATAATTAACAAACTTCAAGGGGTTAATTTTCCCCCAAAGTAACTTACAAGTTAATTTAGCTCTTCAATTAAACTAATTTGGCAGTTGCAAAGGGGGTCTTCACTGCGATTAGAATGTCAAGCCAACCCAAATTGGATAAAGGTCGTGCCCTGCGATGTCTTTAGGCATTTTGGTCCGGGGCTATATGTAAGAAAGTTAAGGGGCAGCGTTTTTAAGTGAGGTGCAAAGAAGAACAAATGAAGAACTAAATTCTGGGGTTAAGTTCATTGGAGGACTGACAATTAATGAGTAAACCAGTCGAAATAATGTTAGGGAAATTATTTCAGTATATCAAATGTAATTCTGCTTGTCGGGAAACCCCGCATATTTCAGAAGCAATCGGTTGGACTTTTGTGGTTTCTTTCCGTATCAATCAATTAGCGTCCATTGATTTTGGTCACATCCATGATTCGGCTAGGTTAAGCAAAAATGTCTTTTTGAAGGTGGAATTTCATTGTAACCAATTTCCCCCCTCCACCACCCCCCCGCCGGTACCTTCTGGAAAAAGCGCATTGTGGCGTGCGTAATAAAAGAGATCCACTGGTAATTGCTTTATGATGAACGTTTTGATATTGTGCAAAAGGTTATGTAGAGTACATTGAAAAGGATAAATTTTTACTGTTCCTTTAAACGTGTTTTTAGGATTGTCGATCCTCCCTCTCCGGGTCATCCCGGAAATCTTGAAAGAATTCTCTTTTAAGCTATGCCCCGGGGAGCCATATGATGGTGCAAATTTATGCGACGTTGTTAGTTATACGTGAGAAGGAGGCACCTATAGGAAATCACCATACACCGGTGGTGTTCTGTGTTTTTTCGTTGGAATCACTCCAAGACTGAGAGTATTAAGGGGCAAAGAGGTAATTATCACTATGGGGTATGAGTGTGTTAGGTGGGGTTATAATACGTATATTTGTAGACAAGATCAATATTACTATATAGGTCGGTCGTCCATAAGTATTGCTATATAGATTAGAAGTAAGGTTAAAGGTGGATTGACAGATATAATAGATGGATATATATAACTATTTACTTCGCATACTAAGAAGCAAGGTGCAACTTCAGAGAGTCAAGGAGGCAAGTATGAAGAGAGAGCGAAGCAGAGAGGAGAAGAGAGAGCGAGAGAGACGAGAGAAGAGGAGAGAGGGAGAGAGGAGAGAGGGGAGAGGAGAGAGAGACGAGAGAGAGAGTAGGAGAGAGAAGAGAGGGAGAGAGAGGAGAGAGCGCGGAGAGAGAGAGCGACGAGAAGAGAGAGAGAGAGGAGGAGAGTGAGAGAGAGAGAGAGGCGGGTGGGGAGAGTGAGAGCAGAAAGAGAGAGAGAGAGAGAAGAGAAGAGAGATATAAAAAAAAAAGGTGTTGGAGAGGAGTAAAATTAGAGATGAAAAGTTTTAGCTAGGGATTCACCATTAGCAAAAAGAAAGACTTAAGTCTCGCGCCAAACGTATAATTCATAACTGAACAGATTAGCGGCAAGCTTGCCCTATATCTTCCATTTTAATTAATTGAACTTCTGGCAAAAAGCTAAGAGTTTTCGCACATCACTTTTATGAAGGTCAAAGTTGCATTTTGCGATCGTGGCAAGTTGCGTTACTTTAAACCTGTTATGATCTTTTCTTCTCGCCTCTGACAAAAAATATAAGGGAAATAGTAAATTAAAACTACAATCGTACAACAAAACACCTCATCAATAATGTTTCAGAGAGCTATGAAAGAGTAAGTATTTTTTTAAAATGTCAATTCAAGTTTAAAATGAAAACAATTTGTTAACTTAAAAGGTATAAATAAATAATAATAATAAATTTTCCTACCAGATTTTCTTCAAATGTTTTTATATCCATTTTTAGGGGAAAAAATTCATATGGGCCATCTTTTTAAGTGATGATTGTAAAGCCGCGTTACCCCTAATCAGGGCATAGCGCGTCGACATGCAGGGCAGCCGAGGGGGGGGGAGGATTTATATGTTTCTTTTTGTCATCTTATCGTCTTTTCTTTCTATTATGTCGATCTATGTGAAATTCATATCTACCCGTGGTTGTTTACAGTTCATGAAGTATATATTCGACGTAGTACTTAATACGGTAGTCCCGGGGAGGGGGGCGGGGGGAGGTAGTAGTATATAAGGTAATATTGTTACTGATGGTAGTTATATATGGTAGGCGTAGTAGCTATACGTGAATAGGGGTATGAGTAGTATAGTATACATAGTTAGGCGCTAGTGAGGGTTATCAGAGTGATACTGGCTATATAATGTAAGCGTTATAGGCTATGTGGCTATAGTATGAATGTTAGGAGGGGTAGGTTGGGAGGGCGTGAAGGTAGGGAGATGGTGTGATCGTAAAATTCTTTGTATAGAATTGTGATTATTGCGGCGGAGGTTTCTACGTATATCAATAGATCGATCTTCTACAATAAATTTATGTGCTGTCAAAATACCCTTTTGTTTGCAATAACAATATGGAGAGGTAAACAAATAACAAATTTTCTGATATATAATTAGTACACAATTTCAATAATGTAAACCTAGCTATAAATTTATACAACCCTATCTAACAAAATAAATATATAAGTTTTAACCTGAAACAACAGTTTTTGGCTCTTTACAATTCAAATAGAACATTTTTAAAGGGGGGGTGACGGCAAAGAAGGTCTCATATAACAAAAGGTCCAACTAATTCTGTGAGGGCACAGTATCAGGCATCATCAAGAAAACGTGTCATCAAACTCCGATCGGGCATTTCAATATTCGAAAAGTAGAAAATGCAAAATCAAATAATTAAGCATTTATCAAATGAAAGTTAACATCGGAAAATAAAAATTATATCTGCAACTCACTCGCAGTTTATACTTTCCTGTCAGTCATAAATTTAACTTATTAATCTTGGTTATCTCCACGTTTAATTTACGTATAATACATGTATTAGATTAAAAAAGTCATAAGCTTTTCAAATCTATACACCGTCGGTATTTGCGAAGCGAACTGCTTGTTTAATATTTGTTTATTTGCAAATACTGTTCAAAGTCCGTTTGAGCAAATAATCATTAGGTTAAATTCTCCGACTTAACAGATGGAAATAATAATATAAGGAACGTAACTACGAATTGGTATCCAAAACAAAATCATGCGTCAACTGCAATTCTTTCATGAAGCAAACTTTTAACACTATTTTGGCACCGTAATGGTTCACAAACTTAACATTTCGGAAACTATTTAATTCTGCCTCCTTTTCAACATTAATTCAAGTCAAAGTTGTGTGTGTATGTGAATATTGTGAGTGTACTGATATAGAGTGAGTGAGAGATATGGACTATCGGAACTTGTAATATCTTTTATTTTTCTTATATTTAGAGAAAAAAACCTATTAGCTGTGAAGAAAATGTAAGATCGAGATTGGACATCTTTGTAAAACTGTACTCCAGAGTTTGATAAGCGGGGAGGATGTGTTATATCTTACATTCTTCGCCGATACTATTAAACGTATAATACACGTTTGTCATGATTGCATGAGAGATGACGGTATTGTAAGGCTATGTTGCTCAGCCCCCTGGTGGGCGACGTGTGCGTATTGGTTTCTCTTCTAGCCGCTAACTCTTCACGTCGCTCGCCCTTGAGATAGTATCCACATCCCCTCCTCACCCCCCTACATTACGTACCACACACCACACACACCCCCTCACCTCACACCACACCACCCACACACGAATGCGCCACATCCCCACCACCACTTTTACACACTCACTCTTCACCCACAGCCATACCTTCGCTTCTTAGTTGTTACTTTATTGTAGTACAGTGACAAATAATATTATACAGTAAAATCATATGTTGTGAGCTATTTCTATTTCTATTAATTAAAAGGCAATTAAAAGATTATTTCTCATTTTGGTTTCTTAATTATTTAAAACTATTAAATGTTTAAAATGATCATATCAAAAAAACTACATTGGTAGATAAACATAAACTTACCTTTATACGGATGGCGTCTAGAAAAATAAATATGAGAAAATAAAAATAGTGGCCAAAAGAAATATCCAAATCAATTGGTGCTTCGCTTATTCTTCTGACAATTTACAGCAAATGTGGCCAGTACTTAAACGAGTAAGATTGTAACATATGGCAAACTTAAAAACTATTAATAGAAGCTAAAATGTGTAACCTTTCACTATGACCTTCAACTAATCATTAATTAAGCATGTGTGTTAACCTTAAATTCGATTCTTCCCTTTATTTAGAAAATTTAAAAGCCTAATTTGTAACTAGAGTCACAGTAAGTTTCTTGGTTATGAAGTGTTCAAATTTCAAATTTTAATTTTATCGTCTTTTGAATTTTAAATTAGAAATTAAAATTAGAAATTATAGAAAATTAAATCATAACCAGTTGACGTGCCGTGCCAACCAAAACTCAGGTAGAACGGAAATTTTTGAATTGACCTCTTGCTAATAGTATTATATATATATATATATATATATATATAGTATATATATATATAACTATATATATAGTATAGTATATATATATGTATAGTATAGATATACTATATATATACTCATATTATAATATATATAATAATACGATATATATATAGTAATTTTAAAATAAAAATTATATACTAATATATACTATATATATATATATGATATATACCTATATTTATACTGGTCGGTAAATAGATAGGTATATATATATAAGGATATATTTAATATATATATATATTATACTATTATTATATAATATATATATATATTATATATATATATATTATATATATATTATATATATATATATATGATATATAATATTAAGGTATAATTATAATATATATATATATATTATATAGTAATATATATACTATATATATATTGATATATAATATATATGCTATATGTGTATAATATAATAATATCTATATATATATATAATCTATATATGTACTATAATAGCCCTACTATAATAGTAGTAATTATATATAGTGCGGCGGTAATTAGACCTAATAGCATTACCTATTATGTTATCATATATTAAATATCATAGAATCTATGCGCTAAGCGGACGGTATATATTATGCAAGCGATAACGATGTGCCCGCGAGTATTAGTTCGGTACGTATTCGTATTCCCGGCCTTTATTCGCAAATACTGCCGAATTATTCGCTATGCAATGGGGGGCTTTTTGCACCCGTACTATTTTCGATGGCCGAAATCATTGAGGCTATAAACAATAAATTACGCCAACATTAAGGGAAAAGTTATTTCAATTTTAAAATGAATTTTTAGAAACTTATTTTCCAAAAAAAAAAAAATATATATATGCCAAGTTTCAGCAAAATTAAAAGTGGTTTGTCATTTGTGGGAAGATCCTATCGGGAGGGAGGCTACCGTGGAGCATTTTTTCACATATTACAAAAAATGCTGAATTCATTTAGTTGATTACGGGATAATGGAGCCAAACATGGTAGCTGTATACTGAGGGAGGAGTGGCTTGGCCTAATTAATTTATGTTTTATCTACACACTGTTGGAACTATGCTTCACGATTCAATATTTGTCAGAATCCGTGTTATATTGATGATTTTGATTTACTTTGCCCGAAGTATATCCTCTCCATTTTCAGCCATTTGGAGCAAACGGCAGCTGCCAAAAGCTTAATACTTACAGATGCAGCTGGGAACAACCAGCGAGTTACACTAATTTCAAGGACGTTTCTTTCACGCTGGAAACAACACTTATGATCTGACTTAAAGACTTATTTGAACAAAAAGTTCCCTATATCATGATAACGCTGACTATAATGCAATCAGAAAACTGTTGAACTCTGGGATTTCCAGTGGGCAAAATTAATTCCATTCTACGTTGAGCCTATTTTGACAACATCACTGAAGAACAAGTAGTTAGAAACGTGACAGAAACAGCGCCCAAGTGACTACTTCCATTTTAGCACATGAAAATTCCATTTTTATATGTACGAGGCTATTAATAGCAAAAGCTTCAATGGAATAATTACACTTGTTCAAGAGCTTAAGAAACCAGTAGAAAAAAGACTTTTTCACAGTTTCTATGTTGATAACATCTTTGGTGTGTAGCTACTTTCTTAGATCCGCGATTCAATGTAATTTTCAACATGAATCAGATAATCAGTAGAAAATATGGTCGTTGAGGCATGAAAGAAGAGGCATGAAAAAATGTTAGTCTTAGTGACGTCTTCCTGCTTCGACGATGTATCTCAAGAGGGGAAAAGTCGAAGCTGAAGGTCCATTTTCCTTTAATTGGCATTGTTTTATAAGAAATTGCGAGCCTTTCCAGTCCGTCAATACACGGAAAGAGAAAGTGAGTGGTGATAAAAAAGAAAGTCCCACATTCTTCTGAACGATGTGATTATGTATATAAGAGTAAAAGGCTGCATAAGGAATTTAACATCAAGAAATAGAACAAAATGATAATGTTTGCCTATTTGACTATGAAACAATGATATTCTTCATTGGTTGACAAACCACTGGAAATAGTTCTTAAATGAATTCTAATTTAAAAAAACTACCAAATAAAATACGCTTTCAGCTCACCATCATCGTCGAAAGTTGAAAAGAGATATTTAGTACAGGAGAAAATTTTAGTGAAGCGAAAATGAAAATAGGTCGTATACCATAAATGGAGCAACTGCTATGTTCTTCATTTTAACGTTTGAGAGCTTATTCAAATGAAGTTTAGTTTGATATCTTTAAATAGCAACTTTTAAATTTTTCATTTATATTATTTTAGTATGGTGAATGGTTTGCTATAGGTAAGAAAGTTATTCTACTTTTTTGCGTTTATGTACTTTGTATATTACAGTTTTCTTTATTTTCCTTAAAATGGGATGACCGAAACTTGAATAACCTCTTCAGGATATATAGGCCGAATATTGTTCGGTATTTCGGCGAAATAATTTTAGACGAATTTCGGTATTAGGTATTCCGAGACTTTCATTATTCGGAGGCCATCCGTATATATATGATACTATAAAATAAATTTTAGATCATACTAGAGATAAGTAACAAAACATTAGAAATCGATACTATTAATATAGTATATACTATATATAATTCTAAAATTTATACTGAACAAGGGTTAGAAAAATATATATTTTTTTAGAAGTACCATATATGAATATAACCCATATTTAAAAGCAAATTTTAATACAAACCAAACTACACAATTTATAGGTAGAATGGACATGCAGATTTGGTGTATGATGTGAAATAGGTGTATATATTTGTGCGAAGAGTTGTTATGGGCATTTTGTTTTGGTATGTAGATGAGACTGAAGACATTGTTTTGTTGTGTAGAGTTGAGATGGGTATATTATATTAGTATATATAGGTGGATGGGCATATTGTTTTTGTGTGTAGAGGTCCAATGGGCATAATGTCTTGGCATATAATTATTGTGAAACTTCTTGGGCATTTCTTTGAGGAAAGCCTTCGAAAAGAGTTCCTGCTGAAATAAAAAACGTTTCGGATCGTTCTGAGTCAGAACGTTCGAACGAAGAGCGCTTCTGTTTCCAGTTGAAACTTTTATCAATTTTCTGTCATTTGCGTGATTGTAGTTCGTCCGAATACATGAGCTTAGCAAGGACGTTCTATTGGTATTCACGAGAATATGATAATGGTGACAGAGATCGGATATCGGGTAGAGTAGGTAACAAAAGTGTGTGAGCGCCTAAAGCTAGCGAGAAAATCAGAAGCCGATGAGAAAAGATGAAAAACAGACTGAGGATGTGGCAATGGTTCGTCCTGAAAGATATCAGACACTATTTAAAGGACGTCTGTGACAGCTACGGCGACTCGACCGTGTTGAGGGAACTATCTGGGAGAGATTCAGAAGTTGTGCGAGGGGTGACAGACTTTTACGTGCAATGTGCTTTTACTTCCTCTATGGCTAACTGTCTTGAAGAAGACACTTTCCGGAAAATGAGTGATAAGATGTGCCGCTGGAATAACTATTAGTCTGAGATCAGGAGAGCAGGGATGAGGTACCATGTAGTACTACTACTGCATAGTTCTAGCTCAATATCGAAGACGCTGCAATAGTATGGGCCTGGCATTTATTATGGACAATAGAGATTAATTACGTTCAGTCATTATGATAAAAAAGTGATGGAACGAGAAAAGTGGAGCGCAGACACTAGTTTTCAAAAAAATCGGGAAGAGTTTAGTATGAATGAGATCGAGAGAGCCAGGGGCTTTTATAGACCAGCTTAGCGAATGAAGAGACCTTTAACACGAGTTGTGGCTATTGTTTTCAGATGGTCTGCCAAAGGACTGGCTGCTGTGTGTCAATTATTAATGTACTGCATCAAGTCGTACATAAGTAACGCACGTCTTAGTGATGAGAGTAACCTGGCAAATCATGCTTAACGCAGTATCTTGAAGTGAGAAGAACGTGAGGCCATGATCGGAAAGTGGTTAGGACGCACGTTCTAACAGTTATTAAGCTCCGAAATCAAGAATCCATTGCCATAAAAGGCTTCTTTCACAGTAAAGTGAAGATAAAAGTGATATCTGAGAAAATGTTAATTTACGTTGAGTATTTTGCTGTCTTGAAAGCTTTCTTGCACAATGTGGGACTTGCTTTTATGAAGTGAAAATGGAGAATACATCGGCGCTCATCCGGTGCAAAATGTGGGCAAATTCCTGTGGCAGAGTTATGATCGCCACATGTTTTCTAGCGAGGTCATTTAATCTCGCTATCGGAAAATGTTGGTAAGAAGGAAGGTTCATGACCTGTCGTTCTACAACAGTGGCCAATTGAGTTTATTCAATTGATGGTGGTTATAAGTTTTTTTGTATTATCTGTATTAGTGTCAATGGGGAAATACTTCGCATAAATTACTATGTAATTTAATGCTGTGTAGTCTGATCATACTCAGTGATTATTCTCTCCTGGTGATCAATTAACTTTATTTTTGCGGTCTATGTGAAAAGCCATGCATAAATGTGTATTTTTACATGATATTATGTATAAACATTTCTGATCATATCGCGTGGCTCGACAGACGGGTTGCTGACTTGTATTGTTATGTCTAGTGAAATTTTTAAAAAGGTAAGATCTGCGATTCGTTCATTCAATATTCGTGAGTGTGTCGATGATCAGACAGCTAACACGCGAGATGGTCAAAGTAAGCTTGATGGATAGGTGAGAAATACTCGGTGTGGGCTTAATAGCTAGAGGCTATCAAGAGAAGGAGAAACCGCAAGCAGATGTGGAGATTTGTGTTGCCTTGTTCTGCACATTTCGTTATTCTTGAATTAGTGGGTTCAATATTCTAGCAGAATTGCTATATTTCTTTTTCATTTTTTGATTTCTTCAGGCATTTGTACATACTTTTGTTTCGTGTTGTTGCGCATTCTACACATTATGATTGGGGTATTACTGGTAATTCAGTAATTTAAGGTAAGTGTTGTGAAAGTCTCTTATATCAGTTCAAACAGATGGTGTGCTCGAAATGATGCATGACCGTGCATTGTCGTGCGAAATACGTCGCTTAGAAATATCTGGCTTCTGGCGATAATAATAATTACGGATTTAACGAGACGTAAATGCTTTTATTTCACAGATTTTCTATTTTTCTTTCTTTTAAAAGAGTTTAAAAAGAAATTATGGGGAAAAAAACAAAATTTTCTTGTTGTGCAGACTTCTGGATCTCTGGGACTTATGACATATCTCTATGGTTTAGATAATGCCAAGTCAGATCTCAACCGAGTGCACATTCACATATTGAACTTCATGCAACCCGCGTGCCGTTTTTTATATCGTACTAGTTGTAGTGTCCATTTCTTCGCTCTCTCAATTTGAGATCAAATTGAACGATTTTTGAGATAAAAGCTAATTCTTGTAAAGACCATTAGCTATTCTCAGGAGAACAAAAACATATAACAAAAAGATATAGCTTATAATGCATAAAGATAAGCTGAGATATTATCAATATATTTCAGGAAAGTACAAAGGGTAGTTTTTTTCTGATTGAATGGGTAATTTATGCCCTTGGCATAGTGAGGTTCGTCTTAGAACCTAAGAAGCGTATAAAAAAGTTTGTTGGGGACAATAACATGTCTCAGATTTAGGATTTTTGGATAAATAAATACTTCTAAGGGAAGTGCTTGAGCGTCAGAATGAAGCCGTCAAAGAAAACATGAATGGAAAAAATATCCATTTGTACTTGTATTATAAGTGGATTATTTTCAGATGAATTAATGTCAAGTTTTAAATTATTTTGTCTTATTGGTCTGAGGTCTTGGCTGAGCAGTGTGAATGACTGGTCTTCGCCTATGTGTGTCGTGCACGTATTTTAACGAGGTACTTAGTGGAGGCAAATGTCTTTCTCGCTAAGCTTTATTAAATCTATCGACATTGCGATACGCCGAGTCTACGTATAAATCGTGCTTCGCTGTAAGGCTTTAATACGAAGGCGAGAGGTCTTTTTCTTCTTTAAAAATGTTAAACTACAATTATTGTGCTATCTTACTCTTAAGTCCAAAAAATGTGTGATTTAAGTCTCTATCGCCATCGGAGTCAATGTCTCACAGAGTCATTGACCGTTCGAAGGAAATGCATCGATGAATTTTTTCAATAACATAGGCAGAAAAAAGTCACTTGTACGAAGACGTAAGAGTTGATAATAAATATTCTTGATTAGTACTCGTACTAGAATAACACTGTGGTGATTATATTTATATATATATATACTATACTATATATATATATATAGTATATATATTATATTATATATTATATATATATACAGATATATATATATATACTATAGTAGTTATATATATAATAGGTAGTAATATATTATTAGTAACTATATATCATTATATATATGTATATGAGTATTATATATATATATATATTATATAGTGTATATTATTATGATATAATATATTTATATATATATATATAATATAAATGAAATAATATTTACTTTAAATTTATGTTTATCATTATATTATATTATATATTAATGATATTGGTTATAAATATTATATATATCTATAATAATCTACGATATGAGAGTAGGTTAGTGAGCATAATATTGATACTACTGAATAATCACTGTGTATTTTTTCCATAGAATATAACATTATAACCAATATAAGACAATATAACAATGAGTATATATATATATAAATTATATATATGAGGTTTTATTAGAGTATATATATATTAGATAAATTATTATTAATATTATATATATAGTAAATGAGGCAATACAGAAAAATATTAATCTTTGCTAATTTCTTAAATATATGTATTATATAACATTATATATATAGTAGTATATGTTTATTTTCATTAAAATATAAAAAAAGTAAACAAAAAAAAAATCTAGAAAAGGATGATAGAAATTACATTACTCATTGCTCACAATGGAGAATTTTTTTTAGAACAAATTTACCAAATATGTGACAAGAGTTAGAAAGCAAAATGATTGCAACACAACGAGAAAACTGCTGAGGAAGATCAGAAGTAGCAGCGTGCGGTAATATTAAGGGCTTGCAAATAGCAAAAATGTAATTACAAATATTGAGTAAAAATTAGTAAATTGGAGGAGATACGGCGAGCAAATATAAGCTATTGCAGTAACTCAAACAAGCTATTGAAGCATTAAACTACTTCTGCAAAGTAAGAGCTGAACTATTCTGCAAAGTACAGAATTGGACTTCAATCAACATTAGGAAAAGGCTATTGAAGACTACTTGTACCGATCTATTTCATCAAGATCTTATAATTTCCCAGAAGAGGAAAGCTTTAAGGGTGGATTGACTCGAGTCAGATGTGACTTAAATTCTTGAATCATCTAGTATACCGTTATAAGGAAGTCTATAGAAGCCAACCTGAGACAACAAAGAAACTGCTCTAAAAGCTAAATTCATCAGAAGAAATTTAAAAAAGGAATTTTCCACGCCATACAGTTTCAAGCCATCTTCAAGCAATTATTGTATTAATAAAGACAGTCTACATTTTGAGTAATATCTATGCCATCTCCTAATCTCAGCCATCGTTCTGAAATCCATACAGTCGAGTAATTTAGAAGGTATATGTTACTTTTGATAGGGCATCTCTAATATACGTTTGTAGTGAAAAATAGGTGGTATAATTTTGAAGAAAAGTAACCAGAAAGTGTTAAGGTTCATCACAAAAGCTAATGAAGGACAAAAATATAATATAAAAAGTCAAAAATAATCTAATTTTTTAATTAGAGAGATACTATTAACATGAATAACTCTATTTCAATGCATAATTCATGGATAATTATGGTATAATATTGTCTTCTATTTAGTTTAGCATTTCGTATTTTGTATTTTTTATCACTACTTGTATTATGTATGTTTATATTATTTTTATCGATAGAGGAGATCAGTTCAAGTACAGTTCTAGTTCGCAATTCTAATTAACCTAGAATAAGATGAGTTCTTGAGTGCGTTTGTAAACAACCTGAGTATGAATATTTTCTACAAGTGCTTCTAAAAGTCAGATGAAGAATAAACAAAAAGGCTGGTCGCTCAGCGTGTCCATGTGAAAGGGAATGATCATCAAAAAACACGACAAGAGTCGGACAAAGAGAATAAGTATTTAAGCATAATGCAAAAAATAATAATAATAATTAAAATAATAAAATATATATCAATAAAAATATAAAATATAATAGAACATTAAAAATTTGACTTCTGTAATATGTAGTTTTTAGTTAAACAAGTAACATCCTTCCTTTAGTTTTTATTTATTTTATTACTAAAATAAAAAGAGTGAATGTGTTTCTTTAATAGTTTTAATTAGTTTTTTAATTAGTTTTTTTAATATGAAAAATATAAAATGAGCGATATCGAACAAACAAATAAATCGACAACTTTAAGATGAAACTGAAACATAATGAAGGAGGTTTAAAGTTCTCCTTCAGGAAATTTAGGTGCTGTTACATACAAAATTAACACTATTAAAGCAAATGAGTGGCATGCCTTCATAAATATAATTTAGACTTATAGTATATTTTCATAAGCTGATGAATTACAATTAGAGCGCAAAAGTTGAGATCTCTGAATAAATACTTGTAGTGAATAATACAGAATTCTGTAGAGTCCCAGAATAAGAGAGAGCGGTGGGCTTACATAAAAATTACATGCATTATATGAGTTTAAAAAGTGGACATTTCAAACGTCATGAATACAATATCGAGCCAAGGACTTGACCACAAGATAGTGCCTAGTTAATATATCAAAGTAAGAGTAAGTTTAAAGCCAGTCGCACCGAAAAGTTTTGAGTAGCCACGAATCGTTAGTCATGTAGCTATCCACCCCCACCACCCCGGCAGCACACAAAAGTAAATAATTCACAGAGCACGAACCAATATTTGGACAAAAAAGGTTGAGTAGAAAAATTATAAGATATCGTACCCGAACATATGTATTCATATAGAAACTCTAGAAAAAGCCTAATTAAAGAGAACAAAATATTAGAAGGAAGATATTATATATAGAAGATATCTCCTTTGTACAACCGTTATAAATGTACAATTTTTTCATAAAAAATTTAAATAAATAGTATAGGTGAAAATAATATTCAGGAGTCTAAACTAGTTAATGTCTTAAAACAAAAGTTGGAAGTATCACGAATCCAATCTTCCAATATGTGAGCCTGATGTATTTACTGGAAAGGATCCGAAAACTAAACTTCTAAAGATTTTCTTTTAGCTTTTAAAACCATATAGAAGGAAAATGTGTAAATGAAATGAACAAGCTTTCCTATTTTAATTAAGTATACAGAAGGTTAAGCAGAAAATATAGTGAGAAGTTGTATGCATGCATTTGGATGAAAATATATGTTATAGAAAAGGCAGTGAGTAAAATCTCTTTACAATTATTGGTTTACAAGTTATTTGCTAATGACCATATTTGAGAAGAGGTTTAGAGAACTTGGTGAAATTAATCGAATGAAGAGGTGAAGCTATGTCAGATTATTCCTTTATTTTTTAGACTCGAATTCTTAACTAATTGCAATGGAATATTATTACTACACTGAAATGAATTGAATCTCTCACCTTTTAGTGGTGTATTTATAGAATAGTTAGAAAAACTTCCCTACAACATGCGTGATGAAGTGGATGAAATAAAGTTTTGATAGTTTATCGATTAGGATGTATGGATAAAATAAAATCGTTGTTAAAATTTAGTATTCACGAAAGTTTTGTGAATTAAAGAAGCAAGGATCATGATATACAAAAATGTGTCGGGCAGTCAAGATAAAATGGCATTGGATTTTTACCTTCCCTAGACCTTTTTTGGCCGTGAAGCCAAATTACAAAGTGAAAAAGGTAAGTCCCTTTATACAAAAGAAAATAAAAAGAAGGCAAAATGCTGAAACAATAAGAGTTAATTATAATATAATAAATAGATAATAATAATAATGAACAATAAAAATGAGAATAATGGTAATAATAATAAATAAAATAGTGTGAATTGTAAAAAGTAATAATAGTAATAATCAAATAATAATAATAAAATAAATAATAATAAGTATAATAATGGAATAATAAATAATAATAATAATAAATAAGTTTCAAAATAATAATAATTAATTGCAAATCGTTTATTATTTTCTGTCAAAAGAGCGACTAAACGATCGAGTGGAGATTATTAATGGCAAAATTCTTCTCATTTACTTTACAAGATGAAATAACAAAGTTCATTAAAGACTAAATAAATTATGCTTTAACGTGCCCTCAGAATCAAATAATCAACTATAATACCAAAGTTAAACCCAGAAAAATGGTGGAAGATTATGGATATTAACATTTAACATTTCTGCATAGAGATAAAATAGGATAGTAAGGCACAATTCAAACAAAGAAAGAGACAAGAATGGCCTCCAAATATCTCACGTAGCAATAGTGCTCTTTTAACTCAAGTAAGAGCCAGTGTAAGTAGAAGTAATGGAGGCAAAAACTTTCAAACAAATTTAGTAAGTAACAGAAGCTATTTTATCCTGCGTGCCCAGTTAAAGATAACGCTTAAAGGTGAAAGATAAAGTGATTAAGTTCACCATACACATTGGGTTTAGATCATATTTCTTCAGTCCATGCTTAATGGATTTAACTTAGCTGCAGAATTATGGTAAGTGTTTGTCCATATAAATGAGACCGTTTCATAGAAAGAATAAGTAGATAATAGGATACTAGTTAGACAACATAAAATAAAACATACATTCTAAACAATCTAGAAGTCTATGATATTGAGATGAGGAATCTGAAAACCATAAATTAATGCTCTACTGCGAAGAAATTGGGGCCCTTTAAATAGAAGAGAGTCAGAATTCTATCACAAAGATATAATGGAGTTAGAATATTCTCGAAGTCCATGTGCCCTGGGGACAACTTCATAATAAAATCAAAAAAATTGGATTGTTAATTTAGGTCGAATGAACTCAAAGTAAGTTGGTTAAATTGTAACATAAGAAAGGTCGTAGATAGGTTCATTATATGGTTTTTGTTTTTTCCGCTTTCCTTGGTGGTTGGTGTTCAACATTAAAATCAAATTCAGGCAACGAGAAACGATTCTCCCCACTTGTTGGGCAGTTAGTATTCATATAAACATTTAAAAGAAAGCCTTCTCAAGATCGGGGGTCGGAAGCCCAATTTTTCCATATGGTAATGGGAAATGGCGGGGCCTTGAATCTTAATGTACAAGGGTTCGATACAACCCATGATGAAGTACCATCGCTCTCACTGTTGCGTTTCTTCTACACTTCCGGCCCAGCGATGTGTGTTTTAACCCTTCACTGAGTTTTAAGATTTCATAATCAAAACAAACAGGAAACTCAAAAAAAAAATTAAAAACCAAGATAACCTCAATTGCATATGATTTAGCATAATTTTGGTTTAAAAACCAAAAATTATTTGCTCTTAAAAAGGGATGCAGTTTTTTTCGACCTGACACGAAATCCACGAGGAAACAGCGCAGTGCAATCGTGACAGTGGTGGAAGAGTTTAAAGTTGGGAAAAAGTAGTAACGCGGAGCCCCGTTCACTAACAACCTCCACCTCGATAATACGTTCTTTCTCTAGCACCATGAGCAGTCTTAGGAGGTGGCACCACCACTCCTAGGGTTTTCTCTCGTGGGCTCAAACCTCAGGTAATTTGCGCAGGTTTGGGTTAACTGGTACGTGGCTGTAGCGCAATCCGAATAATAATCACCCGTGGCGGTTTTGCTGGGCCTTAGTTTCTATAGATTTGCAAGCACTTCACCATTAGAAATATTTGTCAGCACTTCGTCACCTTCGGGCCTTATACACATCCGACCGTTGTTGTTCGCGCGATCGCTGGGCAGCATAAGTAGGTTTGTGGCGTGCTTTGGCTTCGGGTCTCTTGTGGCGGGCGAAACGAAAATGGGGGCCGTCAATGCTTTAGTGAATCCCAAGGACTGCTGTGCGAGCGTCATTAAAAAGTTAAATTGTTTTGGGAGGAAATAAAGAATATTGTCCTTGGATAGCAGTGAATATATAAATCGCAAAAAACATAGATGAGAAATGCTAAGAAGCTTCAAAAAATTTTTGCCAGTAAAAAACCAAAGTGACAGAAAACATGAGCTAGGTTAACGCCGAATGACCAGATATCTAAGGGTGTCTCCGGACACTCATCAATACGCGTCCCTTCAAGCTGGCTTTTGCGGGTTAGGCGCCACAAAAAGAGAAAATGATGAGATGTAGGTATTCCAACATCCGCACAGCTGTTAACCATAACAAGGTATTTCTGTTTAAATAATGAGTTTTACTTACAGGTCCAGACTATATTTCAATCTAACATACGCATACTCCATTTTTAAGTGTTCATGGAGCTCATAAGCAATTAGGTAATACTGGTCTGAAATATGTCCTTTTCTATTAGTCTTTTGAAAGTGTATACGCTGAGAATAAGGTTTCGATCATCCTGGTTCTTACAGGTACTTGACAAAGATAAAGCAGTTATCAGCGCTTCTTCGATGGCTTTCCAGATCGGTAATTTAGACTAAAACACTCAGAAGAAATCAACCGAGTATAAAGTTCACTTATGTTATAATTATTTGGGGAAAGTGTGAGCTCTAACGCACTTCATGTTGTTTTTCGGGCAAAGTTATTGGAATTGAAGCAAACTACAAATATCGATATGCTAGACGGCACGTGAGAAAGATTCTGGAGTAATTCCCGGCTAGCCCACCATGCGCATATATGTTGGAAATCACCACATCGTTCTTTTTTCTTTCGTCTACTATGTGCTTGTCCGGATGTTTGAACAGTACTTATGGATATATTCTGTAAATCTACTATACGCTGGTATTTTGCCTTCTCATAATGCGTAAATACAGACCACCGCCATGAAAAAATGTAAGGTTCTGTGTTTTCCAAACCTCTCAATTTGAGGCATCACGCCTCAAAGAAATTCTTTAGGAAAATAGTTGATACCATTAAGTAATTAGAGAAATGAGATTCAGCTTATCCAAATCTTCAAACATAAGTGCCTTAAGAGAACAGTATTCAGGCTTAAGTTGGGAAACCGGTTTATCGCCGAGGCATAAGTATGCATCAGAGTTTATACTAATGTTGAATGTCTACCACGTGGTATTACAGTGGAGTCCAAAAGATGGCAACACATGCTGACTGCTGCCGTTCGCAGCCTTAAACAAAGAAGACACTCACGTTTCCGAAGCACTTTGGTTTTATTTCCAGCTACCATATTGATATCCTTCTTCACCCTTGGGCCTCTATACTCCGGCGTATAAGCCCGCGTGGAGCTACGGCGGCCTGGGCACCCCCCGCCACTCAGGCTTATATTTTCCTACAAAACCATACAAGGCGGCGCGATTTTTTGTAATATTCTGTGACACTTGCGCCTT
>JABUQX010114823.1:7500-17500 GCA_015478945.1 Trachelipus rathkii
AAAAGGAATTGATATCGCCCATGGAATCTATAAGAGAGTTTGTGGTACGGAATTGGAAAATAGATTATCTCTGGTGAAGGCAGATGGAACAAATGTGAATACTGGTCATAGAAATGATTCAATAAGATATTTAGAGATGTTTCTTGGAAAACCATTACAACATGATATCTTTCTTCTGCATCTAAATGAGCTATCATTGAGGCATGTTTTCATGAAACTGGATGGCACAACGAAAGGTCCGATAAGTTTGGCTCAAAACTAAATGGAAACGAGTCTGAATTGGAAGTTGTAAAATTTAAACCAATACCATGTAATGGATTTATTTTATTAGATAATGAAACTTTAGACCGTCTCTCAAATGACCAGTACTATGCCTATCGCATTTGCTGCAGCATAATAACTGGTGATGTGGATGACGAATTATTAGAAGTGGGCCCAATAAATCATTCTCGTTGGCTTACATTGGCTTGCAGAATTCTCCGTTATTATGCATCTTTAGTGAAACCAAGTAAGAACTTGAAAATGATTGCAGAATGTATATATAGTAACTGTTTATTTTCCAAGTTGGTTCCACATAAAGGTTAATAAAAAATTGACTGATGGAGCTGGAAACTTATTTCATTTGATTCAAAGAGTCAATAAGTTTCCAGATAAAAATGTAAGGGAGATTTGCTACAAAATATTAAACAACAATAGTTATTTCGCACATGGTGAAAATATTTTAGTAGCAATGTTAGCTGATGAAGAAGAGGAAGTTAGAGTAAGAGCTGTTAATAAATTGCTAAAAATTAAAGGCCTTAATGAAATATTTACTTGTGAAGATGATTTTGAAGGTGGGGTGGTTGAAAGTGAAAGTGAAGATGAACCTGAAGAAGATAATGAGACTAAATATCCTCTCATGAATAAAGGTTGGTCAGGACATTTTTTAAAAGCAACAATTAAATTTCAAACGCATCAAGGTTACCACAACACATGACCGTCCAATTTCACAATGGGGAAACAAATTCCACCCATTTTAAATGCCAATGTCAGAAAGTGGAAATAAAAAATTTGTATGTTATCGCTCTTTTAAAAATTTAATGAACACGATTGCCACAGGTAAAATGTGAGAAGGCTATAAAGCTAGGCTACTGAGGCTTCTTTAAAGAGCAGTCAGTCCGGTCCATGATCGTAGGAGTGGATTAATTAGAAATAAAATTAGATCCCGAAATTTGATGAAAACTTTTGTCTCAAAAAGTCTTTTAAATTTTAGATTAGGTATTTATCTAAAGTATATGTTTAAATTTTGGCTATTCTGTACTGAATAATTAATATAGTACTTAATAAATAGGTAGAAACAAATATTTGGATATTCTTATGAAGTTTTTTTGGAAATAAACCTCTAATAAAAAAACAAAAAATTTTTTTTTTTTTTTTGTATACAAACCTTTTTAAACAGTTAACCCCAACAAATATTAACTTTCCACAAGTAAATATAAATTAATTCTGAATCATATGGCACCTAAATCATGCATGTATTATGAAAAGTAAAAAAGTTACAAACATTTTTGTATCATTACCACAAGAAAATTCAGATTTCTTAACTTTTTTTAACCTAAGGTCAAGTGGGACGACTATATATAGTTACCACTGATTTTCATCATGAAAATTGTTTTTTACATCAAAATCAAAGTAATACGATGGCTGATTTTCTTATTTGAAATTTTTTTTAATCTTTCAGCCCACCTTACAAATGAATTTACAAATTCATTGAAACATACATTGTTTAAAAAACTTATATTGAAATAAATACAATAGACTGCACATAAATTGGAATATTGAGGTTGAACAATGGTAACATAAAGTTTTAATATAATTTACATTATTATATTTTAAAAATTAAATTACATGATAATTACTCAACAAGAATTGTAAATGCAGATAATCAAGAAGATAAACAACACCGTTTTTATCCCTGTTGACTGAAATCCAATATCCTCAGTGGTAATGCGACGAGGTGTAGTGTTAAATACAAAATTAGTATCCTTCTCCAGTTTTACTTATTAGATTTCACTAATAGCAAAGACTTTTGCAAATCTTGTTTCGTTTTTATTTCTTCATCATTCATCTTTAATAATTTAAGATTATATTATGCACTCTATCAATCTTGCCGAGTTGAGAATGCTCCAAATAAATCAACTGTGTAAAAAATATATATATTATATAATGTATGATATACCTTATATAATATATATATATGATTATAATATATAATGTATGATATACCTTATATAATATATACAAGTTTATTATTATTATTATATATATGATATATTATATATATGTAATGTAATATTCTATATAATATATAGATTGAAATTATACAAAATACATTTAAAAAGCATTCTTTAAACCTATATACCATATTATATATATATTTATATATATATATAGTATAATATATTATATATATTATAGTATATAATATATATATAATTAAATAAAGGTTATATATATATATATATTACTATTATAAATGTTTTATTATTATATATATATATATATAATATATATATATATATATATATTATTTTTTCTTTTTATATAATTGGCCATATTAAAATATGAAATTTGATTTTTATTTTTATTTTGTTTTTGAACTTAAAATTAAATAATAAAAAATTTTAAATTTAAAAAAAAAAAAATACACCATGAGCTTAGTTGGAATGCACCTTTAATAAGGAACTGGGGAATTCCATGACGTCAAAAGATCTTGTTATGATTTTTGAAAGACTAGGGCCCTACGCCCAGGATCTATTGCAACAGAACTGAAGTCTCAGACCTTAAATATATATCTTTGGAACCAGTACTACATTTTTGGTTCGGCCACAACTGGCATATAATAATAATAATAATAATAATATAATAATAATAAATAATAATAATAATTAATAATAATAAATTAATTTAATAATAATATAAATAATAATAAAATAATTAAAATAAGAATAAAAATAATAATAATAAATTGTAATAATAATAATAAATAATAAAAAATTAAAGGAAAAAAGAAAATAAAAATCAAAATTCATAGTGGCCACTTGAATTAAAAAGAAAATAATAAAACAATAACTAATTAAACATTTTTTTCTTTATATATAAAAAAAAATTGTAAGTGGTTTAGGCTACCATGCTTAAACCTGAAGATACCATTCAAAAAAGAAGTGAAACAAGAGAGATACACACAGGTAATAAATTGTCATTGAAGAAACAACACCTTGGTGAGGGGAGACATAATCAACATTGAATAGGAATAATATTTTCCAAAAAAAAAAAAAAGTGGTAAGCATTTCATTCTGTTAAAAATTAGACTTAGCTGGTGGTGTATTTATTTTTAACTTGCCCACCATATTTATTATGGCATGAAAGAAGAGAGAATCTTACCTAAATTATTAAAACTTAATATAAACAATTAATTACCTAAAAGTTTACTATCTAAGTTCAAAAAAAAGAGATTTAAAAGTCAAAAATTTGAATTTCAGAAATTATAAGTATAACAAATCAAAATTATCAATAATAAGATAATCATTACAAAAATAATAAAAATAATAATAATAATAATAATAATAATAAAAATATTAATAATAATAATAATAATAATAATAATAATAATAAATAAAATAATAATAATAATAATAATGAATAATTGATAATAATAATAAATAATAATGAATAATAATAATAATAAATAATAATAATCAATAATAATAATAATAAATAATAATAATAATAATTAATAATAATAATAGAATAGGAGCTTAAAAATCCCATTATTAGAAGATTGGGTGTTGCTCCCCAAGATCAAGGATAGTCAAGCCGAACCTTTTAATGCGTTTTCTCACATGAAGAGGAAAGAACATCAGCTATCCTAAAGAGGACCTTCTATTTATTTAATTTATATTTTATATATATATATATATATAATATATTATAATTATATATATTATATATTATATATATATATATAGTATATAATATATATATATATATATATATATATATATATATATATATTATATAGTAATAATATATATAATATATATATATTATATATTATATATATAATATATAGATATTTTTTTTTAACCACATCCCTCAAAATAATTTAGTATTGGAAGGGGTAATGATTTTTATTTTAGGTAAAGAAAATTAAAATTTGATTTGCTATAATAAAAAAGAACTTACTTTTTTCCTATTTTGAGCTTCTGTTAATATTTATATAATATAATAATAATATATATATATATATATATATATATTATATAATATATATATATATATAGAATATAATTATATATAAATATATATATAATATATTATATATATATAATATATATATATATATATAACATATAGCGATGGTCAGAATTTTTTTAATGCTCACAGTATGTAACTATGGACCGGCAGCTCCACATAAAACAAATTATATATTTGGATCAGCCGTAAAATTCTAAGGATGGGATTAACTTTTTTTTTTTTTTTTTTAAATTTATTTCCCCCATAGGGGCTTCGAGCCGGACCGGGGGACAGAGGGGCCGGAACGTTTTCATCACACCGGAGGGGATGGTCGGAGGAACCCCCCGCGACACCCAAAGACCAAGAGGGGGTTCCGAAGACCATCCCCGGAGGGGGGGGGGGATTAGTCCCCCCGTCGTCCACCGGGAGCCAGGACCCCGACTCCTGCCATCTTTGCGGTTTAACCTATGGTATTCCTTAGTTAAAAAAAAAAAAAAGGAATTAATTTTTTTAATTCCAAAAACACTTTGGTATTACTTTAACTTAAAGGAAAACATAGGTGGGAGTGGTTAAAACCGCAAAAAGATGGCAGAGTCGGGGGGGGTCCCTCTCCGGCCTCCCGGTATTGGACGACGGGGGCGGACTAATCCCCCCTCCGGGGATTGTCTCCGGAACCCCGCTTTTTGGTATTTGGGTGTCTCGGGGGTTTCCTCCGACCATCCCTCCGGGGTATGAAACGTCCCCCCCTCTGTCCCCCGTTGGCTCGAGGCCCCCTAAAATTGGGCGGAAATAATTTTAAAAAATATTTTAAATAATGAATAAGCATAAAAAAAAAAAGAGAAAAAAAAGTAAATCCATCCTTTAGAATTTCCGCGATCCAAATATTATAATATTGTTTGACTGTATGGAGCTGCCGGTCCCTAGGTACATACTGTGTAGCAGTGTAAAAAAATCTTGACCATCTATATATTAATATAGTATATATATATATATAATATATATATATATATATATATATATATAATATAGTATATATATATTATATATATATATATATATATATATATATAACTTTATTTATTTTCATATCCTTCAGTTGTAAAGCCACAAAAAAAAACAAAAAAAAATATTTCTTTTGTACATTTCATTAATATTATTGCAAATTCACGAAATCTTAAAATGCATTTATTTCACAGGTTTACCAACTTTACATAGCATAAATTATACATAGGGAAGTAGATATAAACGGTCCTATATATAATTAAAAGGTATATACTATACAGTAGATAAAATACATAAATAATTATATATATATATAATATATTATATATTATATATATATAATATATATATATATTTTATAAAGATATATATATTATATAGTATATATATATATTTATAGGTTCTTGTGATTCGCCAACCAGCTAATTTGTAAGGTAGGTAGTAATATCATAATATTGTTGTAAAACAGAAGGAAAATAGTTTAAATCTCGCAAAATATTTTAAATCTCGCAAGCACTTATGGTTCGCGAAAAGGAAAAGGTTTAGTACACGAAGAAAAGACCATATATTAAGTTTTTGAGCTTAGCGCATATTATAGATTTCTTTTACTGCTTCTTCGATATTGTTTATAATAATAATAATAATAATAATAATAATAATAATAATAATAATAATAATAATAATAATAATAATAATAATAATAATAATAATAATAATAAATTAATAAGAATAAAATAATGAATAATAATTTAAGAATAAATATTTTAATTATAACTATATATAATTATTAAGGCCAGCCTCTAGAAGAGCCACAATCCATATCTCAAAAAACTACAATAACTACAGGGAAAAGGAATAAATTGTTGGAATCCTGGCAACATTTTAGTGCGGAAAATGTAGAAAAAAAAAAAAAGAAAAAAAAAAAAAAAAATAGGCATATCTTCAACATAGTATATAATATATATATATAATTATATATATATATATATATATATATATTGCATATAAATATATATAGATAATATATATATATATATAAATAATATAGTAATATTATTATTATATATATATTATATATTATTTGTAAGGTTATTACACGGCAATGTAGGGGGCTCGAGCGACGGGGAACACAGGGAGGGACGTTTTCCATATTACCCCGTAGGGGAGGAACGGAGGAACCCCCGCAACACCCACAAGTACCAAAGAGCGGGGGTTCGGAGACCCTCCCCGGAGGGGGGAATTAGTCCTACCCGTAGTTCCCCGGAAGGCGAGAGACCCCGACTCCTGGCCATCGGTGCGGTATACCCTTTGGAGTATTCTTTAGTTAAAAAAAAAAAAAAAATTAATAGAAAGTCTATTTATTTTAACGAGTAACGTGTATAAAAGGTCTCTAAATAGGCCTTTTACTCATATTACTATAATTATTAACAAAAATTCTTTTTATTTATTTTTTTTTTTTTACATTTCAAATCTAAAATTTTACCAGGATTTCCAAAAATTATATCTTTTCCCTGTAGCTATTGTATTTTTTTTTTTTTTTTTTTTTTACGATTTCCCGCACTAAAATTTTATCAGCATTCCCAGCAATGTATTCCTTTCCCGGTTAGCGTGTGTTAGTTTTTTAGATATCTGGATTGTGCTCTTCGAAAAAAAAATTTTTGCTGGGACAAAGATAAAAGGAAACTCGTACACAAACATTGAAACAGTACATATCAAGCATGAGTGTTAATTATTTTCATAATTAATTTCAATTTTGAAAACATTATTACAATCAACACTGAGATTACGATATTAGGAAAAATAATTTTCATACATAAATCTTTATATTTAAATGTTTTCAATATCCATTGAAATTTAATATTTTATCATAATTATTCTCACGGAAACCATAAATATAAAAATAAATTTAAATTGAATTTAAATAGAAAAAAAAAAGCCTTAAAGGCAGTTCTTGCTGCATAATAGAATACGGAATACCCAACTTTACATCTACTCTTTTTTTTATTGTGGTTGGCGAAATCATAAATTACCTATATATATATATATATATAATAATTATAATATATATATATATATATTTATATATATATAATAATATATATTATTATACTATAATATATATATATAATATATATTATAATATATATTATATATATATATATATAATATAATATTAGTGATGCCAGGCAGATTCATTTTACCGCCATCCGCGGACATCGGATGCGGACTTCGGACTGTTTAGATAATATCATAGTACTGTATTAAGTGATATATCATATATAATTATATATATATATATATCATATATATACATAATATATAATATATATATATAATATAATATATAATATTATTATATATATTAGTAATGGGGCAGCGCGAAGCTGAATTTGCATAACGTGGTTTGCGGTTCTTAAATTTTTTAACAACCGCGGTTGTGCGGTTTGCGGTTCGCGGTTTGTACAATAAAAGCAAAATTTAACAATTGCTTGTCTGACTACTACTACTACTACTACATACTAATACTAATAATATCAATAATAATAATAATAATGAAATAATAATAATAATAATAATAATAATAATAATAAAATAAATAAAATAATAATAATAATTAAAATAATAATAATAATAATTAAATATTTATTATTATTATTATTATTATTATTATTATTATTATTATATTAATTATTATTATTAGTATTATTATTAATAATTTATTATTATTATTTTATATTATGATTATTATTATTATTATATATTAATTATTTTATTATTATTATTACCTTGAATATTACTAAATTTCACGTCTTTTAATGTGGAATTTAGCCTCTGTTTGCAAGAGTTACCAGGGTGTGGAGAGGATAATATATATAATAATAATATATATACTATATATAATATTATATTAATATATTATAATAATATATATATATATATATATAATATATATACTATCACCATCCATCATCACCCACCTTCAACTACCCAAGACTGGGTTAGTAAGTGCCTCAACACTGCACAGGAATAGAAAACGTAGTAGGACAGATATATGACTCAATCGAAAAGAAAGGCCCAGCCCTACCACCTATTTTTATTACCTTTTAGTGAGAACTCGTCGCACAAAATTTCCCCCTAGAGCTTCACAGGACTCGCACCGGGACCGCTCACCTATGCATCTCCTGTCACATCGTGGGGTTCATTCCTTGCCTTCCAGGTAGGCCGCAACCATGGCTCCTCAGAAAAGTGATGGTTATTTTCATTTTCTATTATGCACCTTTCTTCTACCCTCTGCCATTTCCCTCCCTCTAGGCAATCCTTTACTGACTCAATCCCCTTTTCTTCGGTCTCCCAAGCCGGTCGATTCCTCAGCACACTCACCACTATACATCCGCATAACCAACCGACTGTCAATCCATCCTTTCCATATGACAAACCATCTCAACGTACTTTCATTTATTTCTCTCATTTAAACTCCTCTCACACCACACCAACTCTATATACGTTCATCTCATTTTATCAATTCTTCTCACACCTAACAACGACCCTAATGTCCATCTGGGACACTATTGCTATTTTAATCTAAACCGCTTATTCAAACCATAGTCTCACTACATACATTAAACCCAGGTAACAACATACCTTCATGTAAGATCCTAGCGCACTCAACACTTAGTCCCTTTACATTCCAACAACCATTATAAATGGCACCACCACCGTCCTGCCAATGCGCTACTTTCCTACTACACTCTGCCACACCCGTTCCCTTTTTATCCAACATATTATCCCTAAATATTTAAACTCAACACTTTTCCAGCTGCTCACCATAACATACATTAACATCCGAGGACTGTCCTCACCACAACCATAACCTTACTCTTATCAACGCTTACTTTCAAACCCCTCATTTTACACACCCTGACCCAAATCTATCAACCAATCATTTCAAACTACTTCTCGATCTTCTCACACCAATAAACCCAAATCTATCCATAACAATTATATATATATATATATATATAAATATATTTAATATATATATATATATATATAATTAATATAAGATATAATATATTATATAATAATAATAAAATTTAAAAACCCACTCAAAAAATAACAAAATAAAAAATTAACAAAAATCACAAACTATACTTTCGAGAGGACATACCGCCTTCTCCTCATTCAGGCTCGTAAATAAAACTTTATTAAATATAAGGACAAAATTATTTGTTAAAATAGTTGGTTGTCTAAGTGAGTTATTTAGATATTTCTTAAAATAAGACATTTTTGAAAAAATTTTAAGAATAAATTTGGTAAAATCATCATGAGCATTTGCATTTAAAACATTAAAATTATTTACAATCTTGATTAAAAAAATTCTAATAATTGTCTTTTGTAAGTGTCTATATCAGTTCTATATTTGCAACATCGATCCTGTGTTCCTTCTCTTCTCTATGCTTTTGCAGGGATGAGTTACGGTCACAAATTTTTAGAGAGTAAGAATGTTGGTATTTTCTTCTTTTCAAATCCAAAGTTTCCAAAATATATAAAAGAACTCAATCTTTGCTGGTTCTTTATAGACACCAACTATTTTTAATTTCCGAATCATCCAATTTATAAATTTGTAGGAAGTTTTTTAGTCGTGTTGGGGACACCTGAAAATCAAGCATAAAAATCTTTAGGTATGGTTCATTTAAATTCTCATTTTGGGGAAAGGACACCT
>JABUQX010114823.1:22500-32792 GCA_015478945.1 Trachelipus rathkii
TCGGCTTTTGACAGAGAACTTTTGGCAGCATATTATGCTGTCCTTCATTTTAAACACATGTTAGAAGGAAGAACCGTCACCCTTTGTACAGATCACAAACCTCTCGTTTCCGCTTTCTACTCCAAAAATCCTGCAAAAAGTGATCGTCAACAACGACATCTCTCAGTACTATACTAACAGAATACATTTCTACAGCAAGTTATATCAGAGGAGCAGACAACATGGTGACCGACACTTTTACCGGATTCATTCGGTATCAGTTGACGCTGTCGATTTGCCTGCAATAGCTCGCCTTCAAGTTAAAGATGAAGAAATCAAACATTATCATGATCGTCTTCATAATTATCCCTTGCAGGACAACCTCAAGGTATGGTGCGATACCTCTACCTTTTTTCCCAGACCATTTCTTCCGAAGCCAGCCCGACTTCAAATATTTAATACGTTGCATCAAATGTCCCATCCTGGTATCAAAGGTACTTTACGACTGATCTTGAAAAGATATTTTTTCCTTGTATGGATTGTGACATTAAGCTTTTTGTACGCACTTGTGAGTAGTGCCAGCTGTCTAAGGTCCATCGTCACGCCAAACCAACGGTCCCTCCATTAGAAATTCCTTCTTCATGATTCGAAACAGTTCATATAGACATCGTGGGCCCTTTTTCACCTTCAGCATTTTGTGGATCTTCTCCAGTTTTTCGCTATCTCCTCACCTGCATCGGCCGAAACACCAAATGGGCTGAAGCCTTCCCAATTACCAACGCTACAGCAAAGTCTGTTGCCTATGATTTTGTGCAATGGATATCCAGATTCGGTGTTCCTCTCTATGTGATTTCTGAAAGAGGACCTCAATTCGAAAGCGAGCTCTTCAGTGAGTTGTCACATATGATTGGTTTCCATCGTCTTCGAACAACCTCGTACCACCCACAAAGAAATTCCGAAATAGAAAGGTCTCACCTATCTCTCAAGACTGCCATGATGCCACGTAAAGAAAACTGGCTTCTGTATTTACCCATCACTCTACTTGGTCTCAGATGCATTCCAAACGATTCCGGTTATTCCCCCTTGGAAGCAGAAACTGGAAAAACTCCACTTTGTCCTATAGATATTCTTCAATCTTCTCCTAACAATAAACAAGAAATGGATTCTTTTATGAAGAAATTTATCGCCCACATGAAAGAATTGGACTTTACAGACCTTCCTTCTTTTCATCCTTGAACAATTCTTCTTATGTTCCGGAAGCACTCAAGACCAGTTCTCATGTTTTCCTAAGGACTGATAGGATCAGAAAGCCCTTAGAAGCTCCCAAAGTGGTCCTTTCAAAGTCCTTCAACGAATGACACATTGTTTCAAGATATAACTTAGGAATGGTCACATACAGTAGTCTCAATTAGCCGTTTAAAACCTGCTTTTATGGAAACGGTAACATCAACGATTCCTGATGTCCCTGATGATCCTGATGTCTCTGATGTCCCTGATGGTCCTGAAGTATCTGATGTCCCTGATGATGCTGATGTCTCTGATGATCCTGATGTCTCTGATGTCTCTGATGATCCTGATGTCTCTGATGTCTCTGATGATCCTGAAGTCTCTGATGTCCCTGATGATCCTGGTGTCTCTGATGTCCCTGATGATCCTGATGTCTTTGATGTCCCTGATGATCCTGATATCGCTTATGACCCTGATGATCCTGATATCTCTGATGAACCTGATGATCCTGATGTCGCTGACGCCACCGATGTTCCTGATGTTCCTGGCGTCTCTGATGTCATAAGGATTCCTACTGTCCCTATTCTTCCAAGTACCCTCCTTACTTGACGAAACCCTCCACATAGAAGCCACTCAGTGCCGCTCTTAGTGATTATATAAAACAATAATAATAAAAGAAATAAACACTACCTAATAAAGTCCGCTTCAGGATAGAAGCTACTCAGTGCCCCTCTTAGTGATTAAATAAAATAATATTGATAAAAGAAATAGACACTCCCCAATAGAGTCCGATTTAGGATAGAATCCACTCAGTCCGTTTCTTTAAGTGTTCCCCTCAGCACCGGTTCCGCTTCAGGATGAAAGCCACTCCGTGTTCTGGTGGGGAAGTAAAAAATATATGGTGAAATTTCCCAAACGAAAATATTTTCCCAAAGGAATAAAAAACGAAAGAAAAACGTCTTTCGCAGTAACAGATATTTTTAAAAATAGAAGAATTAAAGTGTTGAAATGTGATATAAAACCTGAATAAAAATTATTCTAGAATTAAAATATAATGAAAAAATCGAAAAAAATGCAAGTAGTAATAATATAAAAGGCTTTATAAGCTTAGTAAATGTAAATAATAATAAAAGCCAAAAGAACTAGAAAATGAAAAAGTGTATTAAATCTAAAAAGCGCTTATTTTTTTAAAATAATTCTCAATAGGTAAAAATTATATATTAAAAATGTTACCTTTGTTATATGATATTAGGAATATTATAAATATATAAAAAGTAGTTGTATTTTATAAAAAAAAAAACTTTGATTTAAGCATTATTCATGAACTTTTAAGTATAGACTCCATTTTGTTTTTCTGTAATGTTAAAAAAGTGAATGCATACGTCATCTGTTGGGAGTTTTCAACAACTTTTCGCTTCATTGTATTAAAAATGATCTATTTTATAAAAGTTAGACCATAAAATATAATTTTTCTTAAATATGTATAAAATATTATAATAAAAATAAAAATAAAAGTTATAAATTTGTCAAATGTAAATATTAATATTATTTTTATAAAAACTTAATTCTTATTTATGTAATTTTTTTAATAAATTTGTACGACCTTTTCGTTAAAAATAAATAATCTGGTGTTTCTGATTTTGTCTTATTAGCCTTAAAAAGAGATAAGTCGTAGCGCTTAGGTACTATTAAAGAGATAACTTGGTAATATAGAACAATAAGCTGAAATATCAGATCCGACCTACGAAGTCAGGAAGAAAAAGAAGCTCTACAATAAGTCGGACCGCCTTGCCTCTCTACAAGAAGTTGGACTACAAGATCTTCGACTGGCCCTACTTCTCTCCCTCTCTCGAAGACTACCAAGAGGCTTAGAAAGCCTCCTCTGGGATACCAAGTTTTACCCCTTCGAAGGAGGGGTAAGGTCTCAGCCCTGCGGGCTGAGACCTAAAACCCGCTTACACCCCTTCGGGGTGAATCCCTCTCGCAGGATTTCAAAACCAATCCCCCTTTCCCCCCCCCCAAAATGGGGGCCGCATCCCTCCTGGGTTTTCTCTCGGAAGGTAATGTGTTGCTTTAGATACTCTTGGTTGATGAAGACTGTTTATTCGTAAGTTAGGTACGTTATGTTAAATTTTACTATGACAATGTGGAAATAACACTGATTTGTAAGAGAAATGATGAGTTTTTGTAAGATATTACTGTGTTAACTGGACGATGATGGTTAGAAAACGTGAGCTTTAGGCTTAAGTTTTGATTGAGGTCAATGTTAGGTTGCCCTAGAATTTGCTAATGGTCTACGTTTATCATTAAGGTCAAATGATCGTTCTATACTTTCGAAAACGAGGACATATTGAAAGGTAGTGTCAATTCATGAGTTCAAGATGAGTGGTTTCTTTGATAGATTGGTCACCTGTGTTAAGGGATTTTGTTAGATAATATGGCTTTTACCTTTTGCTGATATTGCGCGAAAAGTGGAACATATCGAGTATTGTAAGACCTGTTAGCCACTTTACCCTTGAAAAGTAGGGAATTTTCAGGATCTTATCTGATTTCATACGCTATGTTATGTTAAGGTTCTGCAATTTGTACATTAATTCCTAGTTGGCGGCTATGATATGTTAGCCTTATTGCTGCTAAAACTTTGCTGGTTAATCATATATTCGTAGGTCAGTATTATAAAGAACTTATTTTTATGTTATGTTTATCCAAAATGATCTCGAAATATGACTTGAATCAATAGCTCAATAGATCACAGCCTGGCAGGGATGGGTAGGGGCCGGCCGAGATGGGTAGTTTATTGATACTGATTTTAACTGCTTTTAAATCAAGTAAAACTATTACGCTTTACTGTGATATTTTATTCAAGAACTATTTTTTACGTTATGTCAGGATAAAATGTTGTTATTTTTTTGTTATGTTTGTTTTAAAACTTTGTTATGTTTGCAATTATTCGATCGGGATTATGATATTTAGACGAGGTTTATGATGAATTTTTTGTTAAATATTACGAAGTTGAGTAAAACATTGTACGTTAGCCAATTATATCTTTGTCGGTAAGATGATTAGGACAGGTTTATCTAAACTTTGTTAAATTATACGATATGTAATGTTAAAATTAACATTGAAATGTAGAGAGATATGCTTGAAAAAGGGTGAATAGAGTGACGTTTTGTACGAAGTGTAGGTACTTTACTTGTTTAAGCGCGGAAGTTGTTAATCGTTAGTGGTTATTTCGTACGTATGGTGATGTGTAGGTTTGTCGTTGGAACATTATATTCTTAGCTCAGGTTATGTTATGTTAGCTTTATTAAATGTAAAAAACGTTGTTACGCTAGCATATATTCGAGGTTATCAGTATATAAAGAACTTATTTTGTGTTTATGTTTGGATAAAACTTTGTATGTTTACAGTTTTTCGTTGGTCTGTATGATAATGGACAAGTTATGATAATCTTGTTAAATATTATTTGCGTCAATTGTAAAATTAAGTTAAATTATGTTTAGAGGTATGCCCTTGGAAAAAAGTATGAATAGGTTACGTTTTGTATGCAATGTTAAGTTTCTTTACAGGTGTTAAGGTGGAACTTTGTTAATGTAACCCGTTATTCATGCTTAAGTTGGTGTGTTAGGTTTGTCGTGTACATTATTTTCTTAGTCATATGATGCTATGTAGCTTTATTAATATAAAACCTTTATGTTAGCATATATTCGAGGGTTAGTATAAGAACTCACTTTGTGCTATGTTTATCCGAATTGATACTCTAAATGCTACCGAAATCAGCTGTAATGTTAAAATTAACATTGATATGTAGAGATATGCTTAAAAAGAGTGAATAGGTACGTTTGTATTGCTGTGGCTAGGTACTTTACTGCTGATAAGTATGGAACTTTGTTTGTTAGTTGTTTATTCTAGCGTAAGGTGTGTTAGGTTTTCATTGTGCCTTATATTCTTAGTTCTGGTTAATGCCATGTTAGCTTTATTAATGCGAAAAACCAATGTTACGTTAGCATATATTCGTTGGGTTGTAGTTTATATAAAGAACTTATTTGTATGTGTTATGTTGTTGTGTTGTTGTTGGTGTTGCTGGTGTGTTGTTGTTGTTGTTGTGTTGTTGTGTTGTTGTTGGTGAGTTGTTGTTGTTTGTTGTTGATCTAACGAGAATAAATACCCTTTTGAACTGATATGGTTCGTTCTTGCATTGTATTCTTGTTTACTTTTCTTCATAATTGGGATGAAAGAAAGAATCTCATTACCTATAAGGTTATGTTTACGCATACGATTTCCTTCAGTAGAGACCATTTTTTCGCTGTACTGGTACGATGTCATCTCCCCACATCTCTACACCTGTTGTTGATTTCTTCACAAGAGCTTCGTTATTCCCAGCAGTGTGTTCATTTATATTTAATCGTCAACGGATGGATACCGATACATTGCTTTGTGTTCCTACCAAAGGGTCAAATTAATAGACCTTATTTCGTTTGTGCTGAGTGATTCATCAAATTATCGACATCTCTGCTGCTTGGCTAGAGGATAAGGCTATGTTATCAATGGTTCGACGAGAGTGAAATACTCTATCAGAGGTGACAGCTGTGAGAGGTCAAATAAAATAGACGCTGCGTTCTCACATGTGACGATAATTAAAACCCTTGTGTTCGCAACTATTGGAAACCCCTCGATTGTGAGACCTTCATGCGTACGTGTAAATAAGGTTTCACCAGTTCGAACATCTGAAAAAAAATTTCCTATTTTTTATACACAGCATTGCTTAAAATAAAAAACGAATTAACATCACATTTCTTAACGATGTTGACATACTTGGGGACTTAAAATACATATTGCACATGGTGTAATCTATGATATTAAACGGAAACATGTGGTTTCCCGTATAATACATTATACAGGACTGCGTTCTAATAACTATCGACATTGAAAAGTTTACTTCTCTCTTGTTATGAGAGAATGAGTACTGCTGAATCAAAATATGCCGAAAAATGCTTTAGTTTTGCTGAAGGCATTTATACTTACATCCTTTTAAAGATGTTTAATCTTTAGAGAGATATATAGAAAGTACCCAACTTGAATCCTATTTCGCTGATCAGATGAATAATATAATTTAAAAATTAAACTTATATTTTTATGTATTTATATGTTTTTATGTATTTATATAACGCTCTTTTCAATGAAAATTAATATGTTATAAAAATGAAAACTTGTTTTACTTCCCTCCTATGTTCAATTTATTGACACATTGATGATGATGGTGGCTGTTTATTCGTCTGGTTGTTGTGTGGTAAGTATGTTATGGTTCATAGTTTAGCCTTACAGAGAGTAAAAACTTTACTTTGGCCGCCCTTACCCATTAGGTTATATTATGCTGGAGTTAAGGTAAGGATATGCTAAATTTTTTTGTTTAAATAATAACTATGTTTAATGTAAAATTAACATTGTCATGTTGAAGATATGGTTGCTAAAAGTATGAATGGAATATGTTTTTGTGAGTCTTGTTAGTAACTTTTACTGTTGATAATTTGATCTTTTTAATGCTAGCAGTTATTCTTGCTTAAGATGTGGTAGATTTGTTGTATATTTTATTCTTAGTTCATGTTACATCATGTAAGCTCTATTAATAGGGAAACTTGTTACGTAGCATACTTTCACCGGATCATACTGAATAATTACACAAGGTTTATAGTAATTTTAGTTCAATATTACCATGTTAGTGTAAATTTAACATTGTTATGTTAGAGATAGCTTGACCAAGTGGGAATAAGTTACGTTTTTGGTGCTATGTTAGTTACTTTACTGTTGTTTAGGTGTGAAACTTTTGTTAATGTATAGACCGTTTATTTCCTGTTTAAGATGAGTTAAGTTTGTCGTTGTACATTATTTTCTTAGTTCAGATGATGCAAGTAAGCTTTATTAATGTGAAAACTTGTTACGTCAGCATATATTGTTTGATCTTTGTATAAAGAACTTGATTTTATGTTATGTTTATCCAAAAATGATACTTAAAATGTGACCTTAATCAATAGATCAATAGATCACAGATGGTCAGGAGGATGGCTGGATGGGGGTTGGATGGTGGCTTGATTTAGTGATTTAACTCCTTAGGGGATGTTAAAAACGTAAATTTGTAAGTTATAAACAAAAAGAATAGGAATTTTATTTATTATTGTATTATTTATTTATTATTATTTATTTATTTTTTTCTTGATGGTTCTGAAACCATTACTTTCGAAATCTACCTATCCAATAACCTATATAAAGACACCAATATTGTATCATTACACAAATATTTATTAACTTGGCACCGCACCGGCTCCAGCACCGGTGCCACTACCAACTCTGAATCCTTCTCAGCCTCATCCTCCTTCTTCATTCTTCTTCCTTCCTCCTTTCCTCCTCATTCTTCCTTTCTTCTTCTTTCCTCATCCTCTGTTTTGCATTCCATGCATTTCTTCTTCTTTTTTTTCAAAGGGGGGACCCCCCTCCGGTGGGGTCCATGGACTCTGATCCTGAATCCGACTCCGACTCCGTCTCCGTCTCCGAATCCGACTCCAACTCCGTCTCCGACTCCGAATCCTCCAGCCTTTCTCTGAGTTTCAGTCTTCTACGATCATTTTAATTTTTTGTGGGGGCAGCGCTCCCCCCTTACGGGGGGACGCAGAGCAACGTAATCTCCTCTCCGACGAGATTACGTCATCATATAGCTCACATTCAAATTTTAGCCTGATACGTTAAGCCTAACATGGTTTTCAGGACGAATTTGACCTTGGCGCTAAGTGGGCAACACATCCTTAGGGGTGACCTACGGTCACCAAAACTCGCGAGGGATCAGTTTATCACCTTCATAGAACATATACCAAGTTTGAAAGCGATACGTTAACTCTAACCCATGTAGATATATATCAAACTCAGAACCGGATGCGAAGAAGAAACCTTGGCGGAATCCAAAGTCGGAGTGCGTAAAAAAACGATCCCTTACAGGGATCGTTTTTCGACTCAGATTCGATTTCCTTCGGAAATCGAATCTTCGACGTAATAATAATAATAATGTGTATGCGTATGCGCACGCGCGCTCTGTCTGTGGCTGTCGGTCAAACAGACCTTCGGTCTGTTTGACTCCAAATGTCGGTCGCCCCCAAAACGCTCGTAGCTTAAACTCATCCGCTCGGAAGCTGCCAATGCGCGCGTAAGCCAGATCGCCGTAGCCACCCTCGGGGGTGACCACCCTCTATATACATCCTACAGACTTGAAAATTACACGGATTCGTCCTTATCCCATATATACATTATATTCCAAGTTTAAAGCAAATAGCTCTTATACTTTTTGAGAAAAAGGTGGTCGTGTTCCGGATGCTCCATCACTACTGGATGCGAAAAAGCAACCATGGCGGAATACAGAATCCGAGTGCGTAAAAAAAAAACGATTCCTTACAGGTTTTTAAGGAAAATTTTAAATATAAATTTATTACATTTTCTTTTCACCTATTTTATAGATTATAATATAAAATTTTCAGTTTTCTTTACCGACACGTACCCAGAAAATAGGGGAATGATGCTACTTGCTTTATATAACTTGTAAAACTTTGGATATCTTATAAAATAAATTTAATTTTCTTTCCTTTGCTTCTCAGTGTTTTTTATAACAAAATTTTATTTTCTTATTTATGCTCTAATGTTATAGATTCTAAAATGTATGTAAAGAGCCAAAGATAAAGGTTAATAAAGGATTTGAAATGAAATCAAAGAATTAGTTAATTACAATTTATCAATATAAAAATATAAATACTAGGTTCTGGCCTTCTGCAGCATTTGTATGTTCCCCTTCATAAACATGAGCATATTAAAGTTTTCATTTGACAGAGAATTCCTCTTGGCTTTGTATATATCTTTTCTAAGGGAGAACAATCGCTCCATTGCAGCGCTAGACGGCATTGCAGTATTGTACCTTATAAAGAGATCAATGAGCACCTTCTCATTGTTAAAAGCTAGGTCTGACAGGCTGTCTGTCGGTTACGCCTGCAGCCACTTATTTACAATGAGAGCAGCTTTACTCTTGATTGATCTTTGATGACGTTGACCTTGAGTTAGTTTAGTGCAATCATCAGCATCACAGATGCTTGAGTAATAGTCCTTCTCTTCCATGTCCTCTCCCTAGCTACTGCTGGTACTGTTGGCGTTCTCGAGTTCGGTACGCCGCAATAACTCTTCCACCTTCTTCTCCATCAGGGCCTTGACCTCTGACTTTTTGGCCATTGTTTCCTCAAAAGCCCTCATCCACATCAGGCGAAGCTTGGGGTAGACGGAAGTGGCCAGAAGGTACTCATCATCTTCAAAGGTGCTAGAGAACCTCTTGTCTATGGCGTCAAGGAGGGTATGTTTTTTGTGATTGGGTATGACCCGAGGTCGCAGAACTAGAGATTGGCATTGGTGTTCAAGTCAATCAGCTCTATCAGGCAGCCCAGATAGCACTGTTTCTCCTCTTGGATTTGATCCAGTGCAACGGCGACTGGTGGCATGACGATTATCGTTATATAGATTTCTATATCGTTATAAAATATCGATATATATATATATATATATATATATATATATATATAATATAAATATATATATATATATATATAATAGGTAATATATATATATATATTATCCGCCTCAATAATAATAATATATTATATTAAATATATATATATATATATATATCTATATAATATATATAATATATATTATATATATTATATATATATATATTTTATATATATATATATATATATATATATTATTATATATAACCATATATTATATTATATTATATATATATATATATATATATTATGTATATATATATATATATAGTATATATAATATATATATATATATTATATATATATATATATATATATAATATATTAAAGTCACTATACCAGTTCTGAGAATAATGCCAATCGACAACTATGTACACATCATATATATTTGCCATTTGTAGTGGGGGTATATGAAGGTAGGCTGATGTGCTAGTGAGCATGGAACGCTGAGTGCACTTATAATTTAAATTACCTTATCAAATACTTTAATAGACT
>JABUQX010114824.1:0-19218 GCA_015478945.1 Trachelipus rathkii
CCCGCACATTCACACACACACACAATCACACACACACACACACAACATTATGCAATAGTAACACCTGAAATATTTTTAGTTACATATTCCACACAGTGAGCAGCATTTAGCCAGGGGGCCATGGCCCCCCCCGAAATTTCCTACACTAAAAAATTTTTAGGTATCATATCCTTTAATAATTATAAAGTGCAGAAGTTAAATTAATTGTATATAATTCGTCGCTGTCAGGAACAAATCTCATAGGTCCATTAGTTAAAACTCAAACTTGAAACCATCAGAGAAAATGCAAAATTAGAATTTCAGCTGAGTTTTTTGAAGAATGTGTGTTTGTTAAGTTTATGATTTATTGAAATTTGCTGTACCACGTAATTAACAAATTCCAAAAAAATACAGACCCAACATTCCTACTTCCTACCCACAGACTTAGCACATCCATTTTTCTACCATTTTTGGATGATTTATCAGCATTAGGAGGAAGGCTTTTGCAATTTTCCTTGCAATTTGGTTACAAATGAACGGATGTAAATGTGCCGTATGAGAAGATAAAGATTGTGTAATATTTTACAAGGAAGATTTCAAAAGCTCCAAACAAAGATTTAGTAAAAGCAGAATGGGATTTATGGAAGTTGAATGATATCACAGCACAGGCCTTAAAACCGTAAGCAGAATAGATGGACTAGTTTCTGTTCGTGAGTTACAATTTCCTAATATTTACATCGTTGCAAATACTAGTAATTTTACCCCGTGTCTTCTGCAACATTAAAACTTTTGAAAACCTACTTGAGAAATACTATTGATATGGTGACTTTATTGGACTTGGCTCCTCCTACATAAATATTAAAAAATGAAGATAGTTATCTCGACTTCGCCACTACTGCCACAGGTAATTAAATTTAACAATTTAGGTAAGATGATTTTAGTAATTCATATAAATTCTTCCCATTTTTTCTTAGGAATTTAATAATATTTTGTCCATCCACTTTATATTTATTACATATTATTATTATTATTACATACATACATATTACATACATAAATAAACTGATTTTCATCCCTCGAAAAAAAAATTCTTCTGACAATACCACTGACTCCATTATTACATACATATTATTATTATTATTATTACATATTACATATTATTATTATTATTACATATCTATACATATTACATACATACATATACATATACATATATATACATATATATATATATATATTATATATATATATATATATATATTCAGTATGCACCTTGAAGATTATGACCCTGGTTGGGGGAAAGAGGAGCAATGATATATATATATATATATATATATATATATATATATATATATATATATATATATATATATATATATATATATATATATATATATATATATATATATGTATATATATATAACGAAAACTTTTAACTCTGCAATACGCCCTTATTTATTTGAAGGAAAATTAAATTTTTCACGTCCTTTTGAATAAAGCTATGTTTATTTATGTGTATTATATGCATAAGATTGACTCAAAGCCTGACATAGGCCTACCAGAATTTTTAAATAATTATTTTAATTATATAAAGGTAAACAACACTTAATTAATAAAAATGTTACATATTATTAAAATTCAATAAAGCACAACACCTTCACTGCCTCTATTCCAAAACTTAACTCAGCAAATATATGGTAAACATTTATGTTCACTCTGTCCACCATAAGTGAAAATATCGTACATTGTTTGATCAAGAACAATTTGCTCACACGCAAACACACACACACACACACACACACACACACACACACACACACACACACACACACACACACACACACACACACACACACACACAGATTTAAAATCTTTTTTTCAAATTAATCCTTACGATGTCACTGGGTGAGCGAAAGTTTCGTACTCGCGAAATTTGCTTATTTTTTCGCTCAACAGCAAGGTATGACGCTTGGCTTTTTCCTATATATTTTATATGAAATATGAAGATCTACCCGTACGCCCATAGCTTTCCAATTTACTCTTAGGAACAGAGTAGGAAGGAAAATTTCCAAATGAATTTAATTATTATAATTGTTATTACTAAAGTAGTTGATTTTCTTTAAATTTATTTTATAAATCAGTTTCTTTTTTACACTTTCATATAAAATTCTAATAATTTATTTTACTTTACCATTTAAATTATTATATGAAAAAAGACTAAAAGATAAATTAGAAGTTACCTAGCCTGCCTCACCTATGTACATTCCTCTTATATATATATATATATATATATATATATATATATATATATATATATATATATATATATATATATAAATAATATATATATATATATATATACCCCATATATAATACAAATACATACATATATATATATATACATATGAGCATATATATATTACATATATATATATATATATATATATATATATATATATGAGAGAGAGGGTATGAGGAAAGTATGAATGGAACACTTCGAAATTCTGCATAACATTCGCAGACATGAAGAAGTAATAGTAAAATGTGTGTGGGTTTAATGGTGTAAGAAGAAATAGGCATTTTTGGGATGAGGTAATTAATATTGAGGTAATAGGCATAAATGAGAATAAACTAGAGTGTATAGAGATGGTTGGGTCATAGAGAAAATATGGATGATAGCTAGTTGGTTAAGCAGCTGTAAAGTGGTGAGTGTGTTGGGAATCACCCAGCTGAGTGATCATAGAAAAAGTGAGGATTGAGTCAGTAAAGGAATGTCTGAAGAAAAGGAATGCGAGTTTGGCTGAGGCAAGAAGAAAGGTGCTTAACAGGAGTGAACAGCAGGGTTTTGTGAGGGAGTTTGGTTGTGGGCCTGGCTCATGGGATGAATCCCACATTGAGGGTCCATTGCAGTCTTGTGAAGCCCCTAGAGTATATTTGTTTTTTACTGCAACAAGCTCTCACCTTGGCGGGAGGGGCTTTCCTTTTGACTTATGTCACAATTTTCTACTTAGATATCCTATTTTCTGTGCATATTAAGAACCCCTACCCTCACATCTAGTGGGAAAGAAAGGAGGATATATATACATATATAAATATACATATACATATATACATATATATATATATATATATATATATGAGAGAGAAGGAGAGGAGAGAGGAGGAGGAGGAGGAGAGAGGAGGAGGAGGAGGACACTATACAGAAGAGACAGAGAGAAAGACACTAAGGTGACATGCATCAAAACATACAGCATATATAAAGAAAGATATATATATATATATGGAGAGAGAGAGAGAGAGAGAGAGAGAGATATGGGGAGAGAGAGAGAGAGAGAGAGAGAGAGAGAGAGAGAGAGAGAGGAGAAGGGAGAATGGAATGGAAGGACGGAATATGAAGGAATAAGAGGTTATTTTTCCAATACGAAGTTGTTGGATGAACTAGACCCAACTTGGAGGAATAAAGCCTTTGATATTTACACTCGGACTTATTACACTCCCAATCATCTTGAAAATGATAATCGGTAAGCTCTCCAAGCAATTGGCTGGGTCATTTTTGACGATGGCAAACCCTTCAAATTTTTTTTTTATCACCAATTTTAAAGAATAATTCTATTCACCGTATCAAAACTAAAGTAGATTTCATTATCTATAACACCTTCACCATTACTTAATGAAGTCACTACACCACTAAAGTTTTTGTGATCATAATATATTGACATATCATCAAATGAATGAAATTCACTTAGATTTGGTCTATGGTTTTGATTCACAATGAGTGATGATAGAAGAGTTTTAAAGCCCAGAGAAAAATGGATAATTCATGATGAACTCAGGAATGAATACATGTTTCTTGAACTTTAAATATACGTAAGCTGAAAATAAACAATCGATAACATAACAAATAATAAATATACACAAAAGTGTATATTTTACTTGAACTACTGAAATATATATAATCGCCTATTTCAAGCTTGTCCAATATATTTTCCATAGGTGTAAATATTTCCAGTTTGTATCAGCAATGTATTCTAATTGTTTACGAAGATCTTTAATTCGCTTATTATGCTCATCTTTTCCAGAGATGTTAATGAAGACTCAAATTCATGATCAAACCACAATTTGTAGCAAATCCATTACCTGCATTTGGTCTCTATTAGCCCTTGTACCTGAATACCTTTGAAGATGTGGGCTTTGGAGTGTTGGAAGAATTTAAATTATTGTAGCTTTTCCTCCTGGGACTGGGGCTGGAGCAGGTAACGAAACAGCAGTAGGAGTTGATATTATCTGATTACCACTTGATGTACTAGTTGAAGGTCCTTGAATACTAGATCCATAATTCTGAGATGAATTATGTTGTTGCTGAAGATGGTGGTGGAGCAATGGATTATGAAAGGAATGGAGCTGTTGCCACTGCCTCCAGATCCACTCATAGGAATTATGATGTGTTTCCCAACACTCGCCTGACTGCTGTTATTGTGACTATTTGCCATTCTTCTGAAATTAAATTAACATTTTTTTTATAAATGGTGCATTCTCTGACAAATCAGGTGGTGAGCTTGCACCCCACTCCGATTTTAATGAAATTTGGTATACAAACTCATTTTGGCAGAAAACTCACTTCCCTAAAATATTAGGTTCCAATTTTGAGTAGGGGCTGCAAAACAGCCCCCCCAATTTTGGGGGGTTCCGCGATACTCACTTCTTTCAAAGACTGATAACTTTGGTTCTACTTAATGCAGAATCAAAATTCAAAATGCATTTTAAAGGGAATTAATAGATCTATAAAAAAGGCATGAATAAAAAAATCTGTACAACAATTTTTAAAAAAGTTATAAGGTGTTAAAAAAAAAATTCCCCCCCACCCCCCCTTTTGTTGATCAATTTTTAAAAACCCAGTATCCTACTTATAAACTGAGAATTTCTTTTAACATATACAAACATAAAAAGTCTGCTTATTTGATTGGATATACCCGCTTTTTTGGCTTAAAAAAAGGGTTTTTATGTAAAAATTAAATTTTTTGAAATAATTCTAAATTATACTACAATTAATTAACCTTCAGTACAACTTCTTTAAATTGATATATTTTTTTTTTTATATATATATATATATATATTATATATATATATATATATATATATATATATATATATATATATATATATATATATATATATATATATATATATATATATATTTTAAAATTTTTTTTATTATTAAATAACAGTAATAAGAAATTTTTTTTACTCTATGAGTAATAGAGGAAAGTCAGGATACCATGAGGTGTGCTGCAATCCTCTATTAAAACACAAAAAAGTTGTGACAAAGTCTTTGAGACCCATACAACAATGGATAGTAACCATGATGACTCAGCTGCACTTACAAATGACAGACCATATCTGTACAAACTGTGAAAATGAACTGCGGCTGTTGAAAAATAATGCTGAAGTTCCTACTGCTGAAGAAGACACGTCAAGTTTGTCAAGTAATGAATGTGTACTTAAACCAGATAACACAAATGCGCAGACACCACATAAGAAAGAACCAGAAGTTAGTCGAGCTTTCCTAAATGCAAGCCTACAGGAACTGGGAGTTTCTCCTATAAAATTTCGTAAGTAAAGTTCTATAGTTTTAGACTATTTACAATTTATTGCTTGAAAGAATAATGAACAATTTTAACTTGTGAATTTCACCATTTTCTCTACATAAGAGAATTATCTTTTGTACTAGTTTTTCAAAATTTGTCATGCTATTATTACTTATTTATTGCTATTATTAAGGTTATTACTTGGGAATCTGAAAGAACTATATGAAAAGTACAAGGAAAACTGTATTGATCTTATTGGATTTTCAACATTTGCTAAATTAAGGCCCAAATGGTGTGTTATGGCTGGTGCAAAGGGGACCCATAATGTATGTGTGTGTATACACCACCAAAATCCAAAATTAATGGTGTTTGCAATTGGTGTAAAGCATTTAACTTATAAAGATCTAATAAGAAAAACAGTGTGTCATGATGATGATGCAGGTTGCATGCTCAGATATGGTAGAAATTGCCCTAAAAAAGAAGAATTAGTAAAGTACTTAAAAACGATTGAAAATATGAACACAAGAGATTCAGTCACATATTCACAATGGGTAAGTACAGACAGATCAAATTTAATTACAACAGTACAAAATAAAGATGATTTCATAGAATTTTGGCCAAGAAAGTTTATGAATTAACAAGGCATCATTTTATCGTAAAAGCTCAATCTAATTATCTTAAAGAACTTAAAAGCAACCTACCTGATAATGAGGTTATAATACTTGGTGATTTTTCAGAAAACTATACCTTTATTGTACAAGATGCCAGTCAGGCTTTCCACTGGGTCAATGATCAAGTTACAATACATCCTTTTGTTGTATATTATAAAAAAGATGGTGTTCTACAACATGAAAGTTTTTGTTGCATTAGTGATTACTTAAAACATTCAACCATCATGGTATATGCCTTTCAAGTTAAGTTGATTGAAAAACTTAAAGAACAATTTGCATTCATTAAGAAAATTCATTATTTTAGTGATGGCTGTGCTGCACAGTACAAAAACAAATATAATTTTATCAATTTATGCCATCATTTTGCGGACTTTAATATATTATGTGAGTGGAATTTCTTTGGAACCGGTCATGGGAAAAATGTTTGTGATGGAATTGGTGGAGTCATCAAGAGAACTGTTGCCAAGGCAAGCCTACAAAGGCCATATAAGGATCAGATACTAACTGCAGACAGTTTTTTCTACTACTGTAATGAATATATACCAGGAATAAACTGCATATACATCACAAAGGAAGAAGTATTTAGAGCTGAAGAAAAACTGAAGAAGAGGTTTGAAAAATGTGTAACATTGAAAGGAACACAAGGGTTTCATAAAATTATCCCCATTAACACTGAAACTTTGAAAGCTTTTCAGATATCAAATTCAAAATCTTACAAAGAAGCTAAAATATCTGAAGTAAACATACATGAAAGTGATGAATACTCTCATTTTAACATGGAGGCAGCAGATATAATAAGTCACTATGTTTCTTGCAACTTTGAAGGCAATATATTCATTGGTATTATTGAAAGTTACTCTGAGGACTTTGATGATTTTTATATTAGTTTTCTGAAGGAGGAAGAACAAGGTATGTATATATTCCCAAATGTTGATGACCAAGTGTGGATTGAAAGGAAAAATATTCTTAAAAAACTTGCGGCTCCAAAACTAACACCAGGAAGAAAAATAATGTACAGCTTTGATATGGATGAACTGCAAAAGTCTAAAGAACTTTTGCAAAAAAGTAACTAAAGTGAAATCACTAACTATATATAGGTACTATATAACTAAATATATAAATTCTCATGATTTTTCTGTTATATAGTATTCCATTTGACTAATTAAAATATTAAGCTCGAGTTTATACTATTAAATTATAATCCAAGAACAGAGTGTATATATATATATATATATATATATATATATATATATATATATATATATATATGTATTGAGTAGTTAGTATATAGTATATATATATATATATATATATATATATATATATATATATATATATATATATATATATATATATACATACATATATATATATATATATATATATATATATATATATATATATATATATATATATATGCATCAATTTTAAAGTTGTACTGAAGGTTAATTAATTGTAATAAAATTATAAATTATTTCAAAAAATTTAATTTTTACATAGAAACCCTTTTTTTTTTAGGCTAAAAAGCAGGTTTATCCAATCAAATAAGCAGACTTTTTATGTTTGTATATGTTAAAAGAAATTCTCAGTTTATAAGTAGGATACTGGGTTTTTAAAAATTGATCAACAAAAGGGGGGGTGGGGGGGAATTTTTTTTTTAACACCTTATAACTTTTTTAAAAATTGTTGTACAGATTTTTTTATTCATGCCTTTTTTATAGATCTATAAATTCCCTTTAAAATGCATTTTGAATTTTGATTCTGCATTAAGTAGAACCAAAGTTATCAGTCTTTGAAAGAAGTGAGTATCGCGGAACCCCCCAAAATTGGGGGGGCTGTTTTGCAGCCCCTACTCAAAATTGGAACCTAATATTTTAGGGGAGTGAGTTTTGTGCCAAAATGAGTTTGTATACCAAATTTCATTAAAATCGGAGGGGGTCGGGTGCAACTTTGCAAAAATTTTGCATGATTTGTCAGAGAATGCACCAAATACAATGATGTAAACAAAATATTCAGACATAAAAAATTTTTATAAAAAGAAAAATGGAATGTTATTAAAAAATATCACATTACCTATATTGTATTAGGCTGATAGATTTGCTGTCTTATTATGAGTTTTCCACTGGTTATTCAAAGTGCTCAGCCTTGCCTGATACAAGATAGTATCTCTAGATATAAAATTAATTTCCAATAACTTTGGTGTGCCTTTAAATCAACTTTTAAATGTATTTGGTAAATCATCATTAATTAGCATTTCTCTTTTCATTAGTCTCTGTTACGAATTAGATAAAACATTCATATTAGAGAAAATTGCAAAATTGGCACAAAGGAAAACAAACCATGAGTGCATTGTGTAGCAGCGAAGAGTTAAACACTTTATCAATAATAATTACTTTATATATAGACACTTTATAGTTATCAAGTTAGAAATAATCTTTAAATATAATTACCAGTACTTTAAGAATATTTATAGTTATCAAGATAGAACTAATAACACTGGTCAGCCAAAAAAAACTTTTTTTTTTGAGCCCCTGCCTGACACCATTCCTTAAGTTGTTTAAAATGACCTCCTGAATCCGAAAATGACCCCCATTTTCCCCATCACCCACCGTTTTCGGGAGTCCCCCACCTATTTTTATGTCTATTTGATATTTTGGAGGGATGAAAAGGATTATTTAGCCTTACATTCTGTGAGGGGACTAGAGAGGTGAAAAGTTCTAAAACATGAACATTTGTAGTAAGGAGGTAGATTTTGGGGGCCTTTAAAATGATAGTTTTCTAGTTTTTTCATAATTTTTTCACTAATTTTCTACATATTCCAGCTTCCAGCCCCCCCTCATCCGCCACCCAGGAGCATCAGTTTAAGTGCAATTCTTAGGCAATGAGACTCAAAATCTCTTCTTTTATATTAGCTTTGAGTTGGGCACAACTTTGCTTGCACAATGCAAAGTCCCATTGATTTTTTTTTTTTTTTTTTAATCAATAAACAAATTTATAAAACAAAATGTATATTTTTCTTCACCAAAAAAAATAAACAATAATTTTAAATTTTATTCAAAATGAATATGTTCTAAGAAACAGTATGGCTTTAATTAAATCTTTCATTTAGGCTCGTAAGTCTGACCAAATTATTTAAAGGTCTGAAAATATTCATTACACACACTTACCTGTGTTGTTGGCATTGAAGTTACTGTATAAGCAACACACTGAAATAATTTTGGGTAATATGGAACTGCCTTTAAAACATTCAGCTTCAATGATCTAATTATTTTCTCCATTTCAGACAAAGCATGAGAATATATCAAGTTTTAATTTAGCAATAGGAGATCTCTTTTATTTTCTATTTTTCCTTCAGTCCAATGGTATTTGGCTTGCAGATTAAGGAGAGTCGTTTTCGTTTTTGCATTTGTGCTAAAAAAAATGCATATGTTTCTGTCAAACTTACCGCAATATTGTATAAGAATGTTCATAAAACGTAAGGAATTTCCTTAATTCTTTAAGGTTGCTATTTTATACAGAATTTTATTCTATATTACACAGAATTAAGGAAATTCTTTATGTTTGGTGAGCATTTTTTTAATGATTTTGCACTAAGGTTGACAAAACGAAAGCAAACTCAAGCATTTTTCTTAGCAAATGCAAAAATGAAAATGGCTGAACTCTTCATAAGCTGCTTATTTAAAGTGGACAATGAAGTTGAATTCTGGTTTACATTAACTTCAATAAGTGCTTGGCATTTTTCACTTCCTTCTTTTTAAGTCTCGGATGGTTTTGAAGTATCATATTGCTCCATTTAAATTTCATTATTACTCAAGGCTATCTTTCCTCTACTGAGCTGTACATCATTCAGCATAATTCGGTACATAGGATCAAAGATTGCAGCAAGTACCACTTTGATTACAGAGAACTTTCTTTTATCTATCAACTATTTAATTGCATCTGCAATTTTTCCACCAATTTGAGAAAAGGTCAGCATAAATTTTTGTTACTCATTATAAAAGAAGCCAAGGGTTAACTCAGATGCTTGCTATCTTTTAGTGACTAGGAATATGGATGATTAGGACATTAGGAATATAGAGACAGTAAGAAGCCATATGGACCTATCGAGACTGTCCCAGTCAACCCATTAAAAAAACATGCTCTCATGCAAATCCACAAAGCACCCTTGGGCTTGTCAAATTACTGTAACTAAAAATCCACCAATATGGCTTAGTCAAAAATAATGATATATATATATGATACCCAAACCAACCACATGCATTAATAACTAAGTTATGGTCACACATGCAGTCTAAAATTAATAACTACTGTAACTAAAAACCCGCCAATTTGGCTTTGTCTAAATATATTATATGATACCCAACCATTCCATATACCTACCCAACCCTTTCTTAAATGTTGAAATCGAGTAACACTTAACAACCTCCTGTGGCAGACCATTCCAAAATTTAACAACCCTATTAATGAATGCATGCTTTCTTATATCAAGATGGCAAGCTTTCATCTTAATTTTCTTATTATGCCCCCCTGGTCGCCTGTCCATGCTCTACTATGAAAAATTTATTGGTCTCCATATTATCAATAGATGTAAATATTTTTTAGACTTGTACTCAAGTCCCCTGAGAAATTACCAATCCACAGAAAAAAACACCTCCTAATTCCTTCCAGCCTCTCCTCATAGCTCTTACCCTCAAACCCAGAAATCATCCTTGTTGCCCTATGTTGCACTCGCTCTAGCATATCTAAGTCTTTCTTTAAATAAGGGGCCCAAACTTGTGCACAATTCTCTATTACTGGCCTAACATAGCAATTATACAGTTTACTTATTACTTCCTTGCTCTTGTAAACAACATTGCGATTTATTATGACCAGCATCTTAGCTTTATTTCTAGCTTCCAAACACTGATTATATACCGTACTTTCAAATTACTGCTTATAATCACACCTAAATATTAAAAGTAGAGAAGAAGCAATAATTATTTACATAAGAGTAAACTATTCAAGATAAAATAGAAGAATAATAATATATATATAAGATGAAGAACATACTAGAAAGTTTATTAAATATTGAAGAGTGAGCTAATTAATATCTAGTGAGCTAATTAATATCTAAAGTGTTAGTATGACAAAAATATACATTCAATTAAAGCAACTGCACACTATATCTGACCATACATTAATTATATCTACACCACTATTTCTTTCTACAACTTTTCAACCTATTTACATAAAGTGCTAAGAGTCATCAGATTTGATAGAAAGAAATAAGAGTATTAACAGATCATTTATCCACATTATGGTAATTATCTAGTATTGGTGACTCCAGTTCACGTACATAGTATATTAAAATTATAAACATTTCATTTACAAAAATGGTTTTAAAAAATTATTTGAAGTTTTTTTTACGGATTTTCGTGTATTTTACGCATATATTTTAAAGAAAAATATAAAAAAAAAAACGTTCCGAAAATTTTAAACGGCTAATTTTCTCGTTTTTTTAGGGATATCGCTATCGATGCTTTGTTTCGATTTTTTATATATCGATTGCCTTAATATTTTTCTGATAATCGATAATTTTGAACGATTATCAACAATTTGATTGTTCTGCCAAAATTTTCTAGTGACGTAAGAATTATTGCTGCTGTTAAATGTTTTCAGATAACTAATTTTATTTATTATTCATTACTTATTATTATTATTATTAATTATTATTAAGTTATTTAATTATTATTATTTCATTATTATTATTATTATTATTATTATATTATTATTATTATTAATTATTATTATTATTATTGATTAACTATTATTATTATTAATGATTATAGTATATATATATATATAATATATATATATACTATATAATATATATATATATATATATATATATTATATTATATATATATAATATATATAACTTATATATAATAATATATCATATATATATATATATATATATATATATATATATATATATATATATATATATTATATATATATTTGGTTCTTGTTAATTCTTACATATGATTTCATAGTACCGACAGCATCGAATCCTCATAATAATTTATTTTTTTTATGTCAGTTAACGTGCAATCATTTGAGTGAGTTGTGTTTGAGTTTTTAATTGTTTTATATATTTTTTACCAAACATATATATAATTTCAAAATGAATAGTGTATTAAATATATTAAATAATAAAAGTTTTCAGATTTCTCTTGAAGAAAAAGTTAAATATAAAAGAGTTGGTAGCTAGGCCTATGCCAAATATAAAATTAACTCAGACATCATACAAGAGCAAAAAACCGTACTCTCGAAAATTTAACGTGGATTTATATAAGAGACACAAATGGCTCTGCGGCTCCTCAGAGAAAAATGCTCTATTTTGCTTCCCATGTTTGCTATTTGAAGGAGATGATTCTTGGGCTAGAATTTGGAGTGACTGATTTAGCCAATCTATCAGTCAAAATAGGTAAACATGAAGCTTCTGTAAGTCATATAAACAATGAGGCTAATTTAGCAGTATTAGGAAAAGTAAATATAAAAGAAAATATTGATTCTGCTTACAAACAAGCGATTGAATGCCACAATCAGCAAGTTACTAAAAATAGTTACATTTTACTAAGAATTATCAAAGCCATCAAATTTTGTGCAAATCTTGAACTCCCCTTAAGGGGTCATGACGAAAGTTCTGATTCTATGAATCCTGGTGTTTTTTAAATCCTTAATAGAATACAGTGCTGAATTAGATCCAACTTTAAGAGATCACTTAAAAAGTTCTAACGTTTTCAAAGGAACTTCAATGACTATACAAAATGATTTCCTTTCTTGCTCTTGGGAAATATGTAGAATGCACATATTAAAAGAGATTTCACAAGCTAGCTTTATAGGCATAATCGCAGATGAAACCTCTGATATATCAAAAGAATTTCAATTAGCTCTCATTTTGCGCTATATGAATATGACGGGAATATAAAAGAAAGATTTTGGGGACTTTTTAACACAGCTTCTCACAGGGCAGAATCAATAGCTAGCGTTATTTCTGATCAATTAAAATCCATTTTACCGAACTGTCCAGAAAAATTGATTGCTCAAAGTTATGATGGTGCCGCAGTTATGAGTGGACACGTCAGTGGTGTAAACGTATTTATAAAAGACGTTTATCCAAATGCACATTATGTACACTGTTATGCGCATCAAATTAATTTGATAATGACTCAGTTAGTTTCTCAAATTCCAGAAGTTGGAGAATTCTTAGAAATATGTCCACTGAATTCCAACCTTTTTTTTCAAGCATATCTCCTCAAGAGCATGGTCGTTTTAGATGAAATTCCTTGGGAAACGGTTGCGCAAAAACGTAAAAAACAAGATGGAATTTTAAAATCCGAACTGTAAACATGGCTTTTGAACATAGAGAGCTATTGTTAAGTGGCTCATGAAAAAATTCTAAATGCAAGCAAACAACCAGGAACACGAGATCAAACAGGAGGTTTGCAAAGGTTATTGACTGATCCTACTTTTGTATTTTTGGCTCACTGTTTTCCGCCATATAATGCCGCACTTAGATTGTTTCTATAATAAAATTCAATCAAGAAATGCAGACGCTAATATATCTCAATAAAATCAAGCTTGTTGATAGTGAGAACTAAAATTAGAATTAGCAAAGAATTAAAAGCAAGTATGACCGACCATAATGGAAGACAATTGGGGAACGTATGATCGTTGTGAAAGGTGAAGAGAAGAAGATGTTAAAATGCTTCCAATTACTGACGCAAATTAGACAAGAAGCCTGCTGGGCGTATAAAGTGTGTGAGACATAATAATATCTTCAGACAGTCTAAGGAGAACAGTTTTCGTTAGTGATATTTACTATCCAGTCTTCAACCTTTTCGAGCGTGAACACTTTAAATATAAAAAAAGAAGCCGAATCATTTCCCTCGGCAGTTGCATTTGAAAAGTACTGTAACTGTGGGTTATCCATTTTTTACATCTTGAGACTCAAATCTGAACTTCAAGTTATATATTCTAGAGAAGATTTTTATTCCTAAAGAAGCTCTTGATTCTTATAAGTACATTATTGAAAATGGAATGGATCAGACTTTTTGAAGAAACATTAAAGTTGCTAAAAACTTTATAACTACTTGCAATGCATCTGTTGAAAGCTGAAAGATGCTTTTCTAGATTAAAAAGAATAAAACCGTTATTCGGAAATACAATGGGCAAGAAAGTAGGTCGCAGTGACACTTGAGAATTCCCTCGCGTGTGAGAGCGCGTAGTACTAAGAGACATATGCTCGAGAGATTCAGTCGTTCGTCGTGAGAGATCTAGCGCGTGGTATGAGTACTTATTTGCAAGCTCAAACAAGCCGCAAGAAGAATGGACTTAGTCACATTATAAAAATCTAACATTTTTATAAAGTAAGTAATTTTTTAATTTTTAATGATTATTATTTTAAATCATTCGGAAGCTAGAGGTATGTGGAATACGTCGTATTTTGATATGTAAATTGTGCTGAGATCCGCGCCAGATGGTACTGAGAGTAAGATAATGTTGCAGTAAGATGGGGCGGCGTAATCCTTATAGCATAGATCTCGTATAAGAGACGATGGTATTATTATCATATATATATATATATACATATATATAGTATAATATAAGTATTAGTATATACTCTGTCCTAAAGTAAACTCTGGCCTATATATATATAATATATAATATATAATATATATATATATATATAATGTGAAATCGCACCCCCATCCATTTCTATCAGCAGTTGGCCACTGAATATAACTATATATATATAATATATATAATATATATATTATATATATATATATATATACTATATATTATATATATATTATATATATATATATATATATATATATAATATATATATAATATATATCATATATGTTTGGTAAGTGGGTTGACTGGGACAGTTCTCGATAGGCCCATGTGGATTTTTACTGTCTCTATATTCTTAATGCCTTAATGTCTTTATAGATAATATCATATATATATATATAATATAATAATATATAATATATATTATTATAATATCTATATATATATATATATATATATATATATATATATATATATATATAATATATATAATCATATATATATATTTAAGATTTTTCCACGTGTCTGGCCGCGCGTTTGTTTAAGATATTGCTCCAGCGTGCTAGTTCTAGCGACAAAATAATTATTTAGCATTGTAATTGTAATTATCTTAATAAAAATAATTAAGATAAAAATAAAATTTTCGTTATTATAATTTTATTAATTAATATTATTATTAGTATTATTATTATTATTATTATATTATTATTATATTATTGATTATTATTATTATATTATTATTATTATTATTAATTATTATTATTATTAAATTCGTTGGAATAAAAGATGTCTAAGTAACTGCTCGAATATGGCTGCGCCACGCATACAAAAATCTCTCTCTCTCTCTCTCTCTATATATATATCATATATATAATATATAATATATATATATATAATAATATATATATATATATATATATATATATATATAATATTATATATATAATATATATATATATATATTATATATTATATATATATATATGTATATATATATATATAATATGGATTATTATTATTATTTATATTATTAATCATTATTATATTATTATTATTATTAATTATTTTAATTATTATTATTATTATTATTATTATTATTATTTAATTATTATTATTATTAATTTATTAACATCGATTCTCAATTCTTATCTAATACCGTGGAAACTTAAATTATATATTCTGCTCCAATTCGTAGCATTGGACGTGTGGGTAACAGGTCAGGGATTTGCTTGTGGTGAGCGGTGCGGAGTTTCCTAATTGAAATATGCGCGCGGATAGAAAACTCGAAGCGGTGAAGCGTTTAGGCTTGAGGTAGTAAGGAAGGTTAAGACCAGATGAAAAGGGACGGTGGAAAATCGATGAGTCATCGAACTCACGTGGTGGCGGGTGTGGTGTGTGTGTGTGTGTGTGTGTGTGGTGTGTGTGTGGTTGTGTGTGTGTGTGTGTGTGGTTGTGTTGTGTTGTGTTGTGTGTGTGTGCTGTGTGTAGGTGTTCAAGTTAGGATAGATCCATACATACGTTCAAGTTAGGATCGAAATATGTGACGGGTGGGCCACGAGTGGGCAAAAAATTAGCGTGGGCCAAAATTGACCATGGTATCTCTGTCAAGCTTTGAGAAAAGGTCAAGGACAAAAAAGGTTAAGACATCAAAAAGGGCTAAGCCCCTAAAGGGCTGGCCAAAAAATTACAAGGCCTAAATTCCCGTGGGCCAAAATTGACCCACGGATGGAAGACCAAAGAGGGGGATAAAATAGGGGCAATACGTACGACGGATGCTCCGCATCCGTCTAGCAAGCCCCTTCTTCGAAGGGCTCAAAAGGTCAAGGTCAAAAAAGTTCAATTTCAGTCAAGGTCAATGGCAGTCAAGGTCGGTCAAGGTCAAGGTCGGTCAAGGTCGTCGTGCAATATAGCCCTCCTACTACTGCAGTGTTTTGTCACATCTTGGTATAGGTTTGGCCAGAAAAATTGTTGTGTAATTTTTCCCATAGTCTTTTTAACGCCTTGATGGCCTCCAAATACCTCGTCATGGGCGACTCTTAATACCTTGTTACGATACTCTTTCGGTACCACAGGTTGATATTTTCTTCATTTACAACATCTAATACCACTGCCCAAGCACCTATTTCACTACGATGTTTTTCCTCTTCCTCCTCTTCATTACTTTCTTCTCTAATTATACTTCTTCAATAGATTGATATGGTATACTTTGACAACCTCTCCTACCTGTATTTGGTAATTATCTTTTTGATGGCGACACTTTGCGTTATTGTACTATTTCCAAGTGGTACTGAATTGTCTTTCTGTTTGGCACTATCTTCCATTGTACTCAAATATTCATCATTATTCACAAAAATATTTACAGCTGACATCCCTGGGACATCAGATTCCTTTGTGGCACTCTTCATCAACGTGTGGCTCTTTAAAAATAATAACCTTTTCACTTTCTTCAATAATTAAATTTTCAATAGCAGACTCTTGGGACTCTTGGTGCACGCACACATGTGCTTCCGCGGATGAATTTTCACTTTCTTCGGCTATGTTCTTACGTTGCTGAATTGACGGTTCTTCCTCCATAATCTTTTCTACTTCCATTCTCGCCCTGTCTTGAATATAATCTTGTTCTACGGCACTGTGCCGTTCAATAGATTCCTCAGATGAATCTTCTTCAGCCCTCTTCACAATGGGGAATAACAACTCCTTCTGAGTTGTCCCGTCCTTTGAAACATTCGGACAATGACACACAGTCTCTTCCCATGTGAGATTTGGCTGATATGGGGGTAATGCCCCATCAATATTACCTATCACAAGATCATATACGACCTCTGGCAGCACCGCTGCGGTCGTCTTACCCACATAGTAAGGGGTATCAATCTCGAAATCTGCGAGCGGAGCTTCCCTCACCGTACTATCAAGCAATCTCATAGTCGTGTGTGTACCTGTGTAACACTCTTTTGGTACGTACTTTTCACGTACTACCACAAAATTGCATCCACTGTCTCTGAGAATTTGCACCCTAAAACCATTCACTGTCCCATAAGTAATTGAAAGATGGTGTGAGTATGCATCTGCATCGCTCACCATACAAATGTCTGCGGGGAGAGATGGCTCTTCACCTGAGTATCTCAGGACTTTTCTTCGGTTCATAAAATCGACTGACGCTGCAGTACTTCTCCCATCTTCCCTCTGTCTATTGTTATAACTGTTATAACTTCGGCCACTGTTGTTAAAATAAGGAGGTGCTTTGCAATCACGTGCCAAGTGCCCTCTCCTTGAACATCTGTAGCAGGTGACTATTGCCCTCGGCTCACTACTGCTACGACGGTGTTCCCGTCTGTCGTTACTCCCACTGTTATTCTTTGCTCCGTTGCTCATAGGTCTTGAAGTGTGTTGGCTGTTGGATTTAGCGTTATCGTTTCTATGATAACTCGAGCTGTTTCTAACTTTATAATTGCTGTTACTGTTGTGATTACTATTACTGTGACTTTGACTGCTTGTGTGACGTGACATTAAACTCATACTATGTGCCTCTAAATAATTTTCAGAGCTTGTTATAATTTCTTCAATGTCCTTTTCGTTTTTTCTCTTTCAAATAAGTTGCAAGATCTTTAGGCACTGTATTTATATATTTATCTATGGAGAAAAAGTTGATAAGATCGTCTGCGGTCATATTTACATTCGCCGCTGTCACCCATTTTCTAAGTGCTTCTACGATCTTTTTAATGTAAACCCTTGGACTGTCATCCTCAGAAGGGTTTAAACTCTTGTACTTTGCGCAATAACCACTTTCAGTTAGGTTGTAACATATCAAAAGCGATTTCTTTAAATCTTCATAGTTTTTCAACTCCTCCACAGTAAAATTATTGAAAACTTTAACTGCCTTTCCAGTCAGAAAAGACCCAAGAACTAAGGCAAATTTTTCTTTTGGGACATCATTCATCACCGCCTGTTTTTCAAACAACAACAGGTATTCTTCCATGTCATTCGATTTTTTCGTCAAAATTCGGCAATTTCAAATTTGGATCTAGCTGGCAATAAGGGGCATTATTTACAACGGGGGAGCTTTGAGAAGCTTTATTGTGGCATCATGCTGCCTCCGACGATCTTCAGCATCTAACTTCATTTTGAGGAGTCTTTCTTCGGACTCTCTTGCGCTTTTATCAGCTTCTAATTTGGCTTTCTTTTCTTCCAACGCAGCAGCTATCTTCCTTTGTTCTAGCTCATTCTCCATCTTGAAGTTTTTGTAGTTCAATTTCTTTTCTTTAGCTAGCTTATTCTCCTCCATCGCCTTCTTTAGCTAGATTTCTTTTCTTCCATTTTTTACGGCTAATTCTTTTCTTCCATCTCACTTCTTAGCT
>JABUQX010114825.1:0-15000 GCA_015478945.1 Trachelipus rathkii
TTTGTTTGTTTTGTTTTTTTGTCCAAAAGTGAAGCTATATAATGCAAGATACTCTCACGAAAGGTAACTTTTTGTTAATTTCTTATAATATTGTCGAGCTCATCATTTTTATTCCTTGACTTGATATACTCTCATTGATTCTCTCATTCACGACTTTCTTCACACGAAACAACTCCCTAACACGCTCATTCCACTTTTTATCAATTCTTCTCACACCAAACACACCCCTAAGATTCTCCATCTGACTCTACACCTTAGATCTGTACTACTTTTTCAACATCATAGTTTCGCTGCCTTACATTAACATGAGTAACAGCATACCCTCAAACAGCAAACTCAAGACTTAGTCCCTCTGCATTAATCAAAGATTTAATTTCACCAGTAACTTTCCTACTTTCCTGCCACTCATAACATTCCTACTACACTCTGCATCATCCGATCCCTTTTCATTCAACATATTCACTAAATATTTAAACTCAGTTATTTGTTCCAGTTGCTCAACATCTAACATGATGTCACACCGTGGAATCTCTTCACCCACCATCACCTTACTTTTATCCAAATTTATTTCAAAACCACATCCTTTTACACACCCTTCCAAACCCCTCTACCAATCCTCTCAAACTTTCTCCAGATTCACCATACAAAACTATTTCAGACTGTATTTTTTAATTTCTTCACATTTTCGACAGACGTTGATTTTAATCCACTCCTTAAAAAACTGAAAATAGAAAGTTTTGCTTGTTTTGAGTCCAAAACTGTAGCATACTATAAGCAGGGAACCCTCCACTCTCTATCAGTCTAATACGCTTCCCTACCAACCCTATCTTTAATTATTTCATCACTCTATCAATATACAAATTAAATAGCCATATAGACATAACACATCCCTGCCTCACTCCCCTATTAATATTAAACCATTCCCTTTCAACTCTATTCATTCTTGCACACAGTTCACTATCAACATACATACTTTGGATTCCATTCCGAAGCTTACATCAATACCGTAAATCATTACCACCTGCCATATAGCTTCCATATTAATCCAGTTCTGTCACACGACTGCTGTTAGTCTATAAAACGTAAAGAAAATTTATTCTTCTTTTCTCTCATATTCTTGCTCATTTGCTTAATGTAAAATTTTGATCTACAAATCCTCTACCACTTCTAACTGTAAATATATATATATATATATATATCCTGTTCTTTATCAATCAATTCCTCAGCCACTCGAAACACTCCTTCAACCCAAATACCAGTATATATCTTCTCTACAACACTCAATAAACGCCAAATTAAGGACCTATTCTCCGTAGAAAATGAAATAAACTTTCTGTCTCATCTTCCTTGAACTCTTGATGGAATTTTCCATAAAATGATAGATTAAACTTTGTTTCTATCTCTTTTCCTCATCTAGTTTCTTTAGCAGAATTTTAAATGAATCCTGTCTTCTAAAGCTGAAATTTTATCTCAAACATTTTTTTCTAACTCCACTTTGAACGATTTCTGATCTATTCCTCTTTCTCCACCTGTATTCAACTGGGTTACTAGTATTGCAATTTAATCTAAAATGTTGATTCTGCTCTTTCTGAACTTTAAATACTCTTAGAAAAAAGGTTCAAGTTAGAACTCTTTTGGGTTTCCCACCTTGTCTCATATTTAGAACCCATTGAAAGGTTCCAAAATAACCATGTTCAAATTGAGGGAAAATAGAAAATTTTATTCTTTAATTAAATTACGTATGATTTTTTAAAAACATTTACTTTTAATATAAGTTAACCCTATTCCGTAATAAATTTTTGAGATATTTCTATGTAAATAAAACATCAATTTATACAAAACTGATAGAACCCTTTTATCGAAGGGAGCCCTTTTGCAACGTGGAGAACCATAATAAAATGTGAGAAACCCTTTTTCATAGTGAAGAACCCGCTGGTTCTTTTTAGACTCCCATTGGTTCTAAATGGAACCTTATTGAACCTTTTTTTTCTAAGAGTGCACTAAGAATGTATATAGTTTAATGGTAACCTTTTTGTGATACCTAAAACCAATACCAAAACAATTTCCTCTCTGACTATCAACTTCAATCTTTCCTCTTGCTGGAATCTCTCAAAAATATAAACCCAATTCAATCATCGTTTTAGTTCTCTATTATATCTAAGGATTTAGAAAAATCTTAATTCTTCCAAATCTCATTTTACATGGTTAATATGCCATCCGACAGGAGATCTTTACTTGCCATCTTCTTTTCCTTCACTCTCATTCTTGGTCTTCTGTTCTTCGCCTCGAGCATCTCTCTCGGTTGAGCATCTTCCGCTTTCTCTCTGACATGTGGCTTGATGCGATAAGGTCTCGACCCGGCCACCCCGCCTTACAGTCCCGGGCGTCTCAGGACGCTAAACCAAGAGCTCTCCGTTGGACTCATCGATGAGCTTAACCGGATCATCCGGTACTCCTCGCTCCTAGTGCTCCACCGGCTCTCCACGGCTCCTACCGTGATCCCGGCTTCACACCTAGGCTATTACCCGGCCTACCTCAGGTCTCGCATCCTCACTGAGCTACAGCTCCGGCTCAGCTCCTCGATCCATAGCTTGATGCTTTCTCAAGATTTTGCCTCATTACCTAAATTCATAATATATTTACTCTATCTCATTTGATACTTTCAACCTCACATACCTATTAAACACATCCTACAATAACCTCATATCTTACACTATATACCAATAAATCATCTCAAACTCCGCTTCAGTATATTCAACTCAATACATAAATAACCAAATCATTATCGCATTATACTAATAAGCACATAAGGCACTACCTCTATCACTATCATCTTCCATTTCTATCCATCTCATTTTAAACAACGTTCCTCACTATGTACCACATATATATATAAATATATATATATAATATTCTCTCTTATGAAAATGTAAACTTTAAATCAATAATACAATCTTACATAAGATTATACTGGTGTCTTTCTAGCGCTACTTTTTTTCAAGCAATAACTCCGTTCGACTGATTTATGCTTAATCATACTTTCTGAAATTATATATAGCTGAAGAGTGTAGAACTATCTAACTATAACAGGTATATCTGCCCACACATACAGCTAGTCAGAAGATTACACATTAAAATCCAGACAATTACTATTCAGAATGATACATTCGCAAATAATGATACTATGAGCACCACGATATACACATTCTTCACTTGGATATCATATGATAATAATTAACCATGGTCTGTTCTTAATAAATATACGTCTCCTGCAACCAACAATCATATTATCACTAAACATCTGCCACAGAGCTTCCTTATTAAATACATTTATTATATATTAAAATTTTTATTAATAACTGTACACTTGTTAGTACAATGTAAGATACAATATAAATATACAATCTCAAACAAATATATCTATAATCCTATATAGATATTTTTCTGCTATTAATCGTTGCAGGTTATTGCTAACTACAACTATATAGTGTTAAATCGAGTGTATAACACACTTTCGTTACACATTATTACTCTTTGATAACAGAGACTACACACGGCATAATAAATGGATCTATCGAGTTATCGTCAAATCAAACATCAGATTTGTCTCTCTTAGCACGAGATCAGCTCAACTCGACTTTCGGGTTTACTCCATTATATCAACACACACTAATAATAAATACAGAGTAATAAGATAGAACATTTAAAATAATATTTAATCTAATAAAGAATAAAAATAATAAAATCAAATTATAAGTCAAATAATATAAATACTAATATACTCAAAAATAAATAATTATAATAATTAATTCAATAACAGTTCCCCTTATTAATCCACATATATAAATCCTTAATTAAAATGAATGGACTATATACTATGATCAACTTACATATAATCTCACATTAATATAACTTCATTATCAGAGGACTAATATATATACCTATACCAACTCATAGATGCACTATGTATTAAGCACTAACACTCAATAATCTATCAAATACATTAATAATTCAAAATCAACACTATATGATGACTGCAATCAATAATAATATCACAATTATATTATCATTATATATATTATCTAACTTCTATAATAAATCAATCAGTATCAATTAATCTATACACTGCACACATAACTCACTAGAACTAAATTTACCAATTCTATATATCATGACATTTGTCAAATGTAATAACCAAACATTAAATTAATCTTAAGAATTAACATTTACTACTTTATCAAAATATATTTGCAAACATTTCCATATTAGAGTACATTGCCAAAAAAATAATATTATCTATTTCTCTTGCACCTACAAAACCTAATATAAAAATCAATAATTAGAATAAGCATTATAACAACTATAATCAGTAACCATATTATTTTCTTCTATCATGATTTCATATTTTGAATTTATAAGTATTAATGCACGAGTTCATATGTTTGAGCGAACAGTCAAAAAAATTCATTCACTCTAAATCATTTTTTAAAGCGATTCATATAACAATTATAACAATACATCATTAAATCATTCTATCAAGATTATTCTAAAATATACATCTAATTATCTACTATTTAATCATCATAATAGACACAAATGAGTGCATATTATATATATCTCTACATTCACTATACACATTCTAGAGATTTGTGTGCGCGTCTCAACTACATCTACGGCACGCGTATTGCAGAAAGAGAGAAATATTCAATCATGTATCTTTTTTTTCTTTTTTTGATATCCCAGCAGCGACCAATTTTTCTCTATATATTGATGTTAGTATCTGTTCTCATTTTAAATACTCCTCAAATCAGAGTTCTAGTTAGAATGATTTATGATTTGTAATTGGTTTTATAACGTCAAGGCATTAACAAGGATTTTTTTTAAATGTAACATTATCCAACCTATTTTAAGTTACAACGACAACTAATTTAACAGTATTTCCTTCTTACAACACTTTATTGAACATGATATCCTTCAGTAAATATTAAATTTTTTACTACTGAGAATTTAATTAATCTTTATTTCTCTATATTGAGATGTATTTACTTCATATTAATATTATTTATTTGGCTTTTGATTTTGAAAATATTCTCATATTCCCTTCACGCAACAGAAATTTGAAAACTTAGGCCCAATTCGATTAATTTTGTGTTTCATAACATTTTAATGAAATTTCCGAGTGGCTTTAATATGTGAGTTATTATATCCTCACTCTCTTCTTATCGATTTGATCCTACTCTATTCATTATAATGTACTCTCTATGAATTTGAGTTGATTATGATATATTATTTATCTTACTTCCCTTACTTTAGACTCTATTAATTATATTATTATATTATTATTATTATTATTAATTATTATTGTTATTGTTATTGATCTAACCATATATATGTATTCTTCTTATTTGTGATTACTTATTATTATTATTATATTTATTAAATTATTCATAAATGTGGATTTCTATTTTTATTTATACACATTATTTATTTTAATTTGTCACTATGTATTTTGTATTAAGTATTATTATTTTATTCAATTCAAGCTATTAATCTAAAAATATAAATTTATATTGATTATTTATAATTTATTTTATTATTAATATGTGAATAATTAATTATACTCTATTTATATATATTATTTATCTCTTATTTTATTTCATTTATTTCATATAACCTTTTTTCTCATCACTCACTGATAACCACAATATGCGCTGACACCTCCGCTTTGAGAGTCTTCAGACCAAAATAAAAGTTATTCCGCCTTCCTTTAATAGTTCTATTCCTCTCCAATTATTCCGTCTCATGTCCTCCACAAGACAAAGATAACTATCAATGAAGTGCTGTTTACTATAATCTATTTAAACTTTATAACGAGTTATATTGATATTTTGTAGCACTTATCACATCTCAACTCTACTGGTATCCTATAGGGTAATCTTACTCGTGTTTCATGTCTCATATTTTAAGGATTTAAAAATATTTTCCAACACATTTATACTACTCATTATTAATGCAAATATCACATTATAAATTACAAATATTTTTAGCCAATACACATATTAAAGCTCACGAAATATAATCTTAAATATCCAATATACATTTTCACAAACGAGATATGTATTTCATGAGTTTGTTTTATATAAATTATCATTGCCATCTAGCTCAGTTATTATATCTGAAGATTAAGCCCGATATTATATAATCTTTCTTTTCTCTTTCATACATTTTAGTATGGTTATACTCTGTAAACTATAAACATTACAATAATATCCTAATATATAATTCTAATTAAATCCCAAGCTATAAACATAAACATTGCTTGAAAAATACCTAAAGCAAGTATAGAATCTATGTAAGATTGTAATTATTGAATTTAAAGTTGTAACTTTCCTAAGCAAACGACGACATTATATATAATTTTACTCATTTATTATCATCTACGTCAATATTATATATCCAATAATTTATACCTGATTATTAATATATATATATATATAATATATATAACTATATATATATATACCAATCCCTTGTACATAGACATAAAAGACGTAATAATCAAAGGATCATAGAGCAAAAAACTGCAATTACTATATATAGTATATATATATATACAAATCCTAATCAATCTGAAGCTTCCACTCACCCTCAATCTATAAATCAATAAAACTTAGATTATATCCGCAGACAGTGCACTACTCTACTTAACATTACTTAATATACTCATAGAGATTGATCCAAATGTTATAGCAACCACCATACCTATTGACCTTTTCAATACACACTCGGAGAGATTTAATACGCTATGACACAGGAGAGTGGTCAATCTCATCACGCATCAAAAGCACATAATATAACATAAAAACGCAAAGTGAACAAAATGGTCATTTGCACGACGCAAAAAAGTCAATATCATGAAATCTATCCAGGTAGGGCAACTCCTGCATCATCGCAAAGAAAGTAACGGGTACAGAGCCACCCCTTATAGTACATTCTCCGCAGCCCACGCCTCTCGAGCGCTGAATAATTCCACTTCACGAGACGTATATTTCTATCTTATCCCACCAACTGACAATCAACATATCAACAGATTTACATATTATATATATCACAGATAAGAAAAAAAAAATACAAAACTTATACCTTATACAAAAAAACAATCCAATCACATCTCTCTACATAATCTATCTTAATAGCATTCATATCTCCACCTCACTGCACACCTAGACACTTCATCTTCTCGCCTCAGCAGCAGCAATCGTATGGACCACACGTCAAAACATCTCGCACAAAGCACATATCATCAATCTTGTGCTCACTATTATGCCGCATGGCTATCATCCGTCCATCATGAAACGAGAATCACAAACGGTTCTGCAAATAGACATAATATACCTCTAGACAGCAGTCTTACCACTAGATCAGTGGGCAGGGTCCTAAACATATCGTTTCTCACACTAACTCATTCAGGACCTCTCTGACATTCTCTAAAGAAAATCGTACAGTGCCTCAGACACTATCATAGTACTGCTCACACAGACACCAATGAGGAGAGTCACGAAGAGCGTGAGAGAACGTAGATGACGACGTACGAGAGAAGATTCACTTGACATAGCCTGCTATCGCAACCTTAGCGGACACGAGCAGATTAAGAGAGAAGTAGCAGAGGGGACATCTTCGGAAGAATCCTGAGAGGCAATGACACTTCCAAACTTTTCTCTGCTATGTTAGAGTGTGACGGGATGAAGGACAAATTTATATATGAGTGATCATATGACCCTTTGGAATAATGGTTACTAGTTAGAGATAGCCATAAGTGCACCTATTAGTATATCTTTGCGGAATATGTTATGGATCGTAATTTGGGTACATTATATAATGGAATATGTTAAGAGGAATATAAAATGATTCAAAGATAATGAAGAGAGAGTAAGGTGAGTTGAGGATGTATTTAGTAGGAATAATGTATTATGATTTTATTCATCATCACTGTACGATTGATGAACACGGAAACGGTGAAGATGTAGTGGTAGTGGTATATAGAATAAATGTGTAATATGCTTGGATGTGAGAGAATAATGAAAGGGTGAGAGAGATAGAGATTGCCATTGTTAGAGATGATTTGAACTGTGGTACAAGGCTATGGTGAATTATTTGTTTAGTGTGCAGTATTACTTAAATTTTAATGGTTAAATTATAGTTTGAAAAGGTCAAGTAGTAAATGTATGAGTTGTAACTATTAGTGATCCACCATATATTACTAGAGATGAATTAGTTAAAGGAGAGTGCGACATTTATCATGAGTATATAATCTATAAGTTTTGTTATTTAAGATGGGGTGAGTTGGAGCTTCAGATTGTTAGCGTTGGGGGACCTGAATGGTTAAATGGTTAGGAATAGTGACTGTAAAAAGGTAGATGGTTTATAACAGTAAATTGGGTGAAATATGATACGGAGTAATGAGAAATTGTATTAGTAGTGAGGTGATTGTGCATATATATATATGTGATAGAATAGATAAAGTTGATTAATGTGTAAAGTAATACTTCATTCAAATACTACAAGAGTATTTATAAGTATATCTAGTAGATTGGTGTAATTAAGATACTGATTAATCGAAAGTGTAAATGTATGATATATGAGATATTTAGTATGTTGCGTTAGTAAAGATATATAAGATGTTATTATAGTAATATAATAAATAGTACTTCACCCCTGTTTATGTTTTAAGACTGCCGTTCAGTATTGTTGATTTTTTTTTTTTTTTTTGCTTTTTTTTTTTATTTAACATATTGAAATATGTAACTAATGAGTTGACTAACAATAGAAATTGTCAAATGTTATATTAGAGTGATTAGAAATTGTGCAATGTTATATTATTAATATAATTTTTATAATCACTAAATGTATTATATAGTCTAAATTAAAGGGGACACTTTGTGTGATAAATGAGAATTAGACTCGGATAAAAGAAGTAACGGAGAAACCTGTACTAGAAAGAGCGAAATTACATATTTGAAAAATACAAAGTGATGACATTTATTTAACAGGAGAGGAGATGTAAAGAGAGATAAGATAACAATAAAGTAGAGAATAATATTCTCGAAAAGAGGTGTCAGACTGTAATCAGCTACTTGTATCATGAAAAAGACATAGTAACCATGAAAAAATCTGGGAGCAGAAAATAAGAGACTGGTAGAGGCTCTCATTAGTTAATAAATATATGAGAGAAGTTATGTAGATATGATAGAGTAGGAAAGATAAATATATATCACTAATGAAAGTGGGACTCATAGAACGCAGATCGAGAGACCGAGGTTAAGAGAAGGTGTACAGTTAAATATGAGCGCGCTATGAGCACATGTCCACCGATAAGGAGAGTGGTAGAATCTCACGAAAAACAGATATTTGGAATTCTACTCAGGAGAGGAACGAACACGCGAACGGACACTAAAAGTGACCAAACACTCTAGGTAGAACCAGAGTAGACGTAAGGGTGTCACACGCGGATTGAACGCCACAGGATCCGAGATGGGGACGCTGTGAGCGGAGAGAGGATATATGTTCGATAACTTTCTCTGGATACAGTACGAGCGCAGAAAGTGTCTGAGAGAGCCCGACTCCTGCCATCTTTGCAGTTTACCCTTGGGTATTCCTTTAGTTAAAAAAAATAAAAAATTAAACTGAAGGAGTCCCCGTAAAACGTAACTGGTCCTTATATTTTTGAATCATGTCCGTCACCCCTTAAATTACTGTTAGGATCATATACTGGAAATATATATTAAAAAAAACAAAAAAAAGTTCAAAACTGACGGAGTCGTGTAAAAATAACAGGTCTATAAATATAATATATATATATATATATATATATATATTATATATATATATATATATATTATATATATATATATTTACTATATATATATATATATTATATACTATATATAACTATATATATATATTATATTATATATTATATATATATATATATATATATATATATATATATATATAGCTTTGACTTTCAGTGCTTTCCTGCAAAAATATCTTGTTCTGCTTTCACATTCTTATTTATTCAGTGACCTCTCAACGTAAAATAGAAAAAATATAAGAACCTGTCCTAGTTTTTTCGTTGTCCTTAGCCATGTCTTAATGCGTCGCATAGCGGAAAAATCTTCTTTCACAGCCATCTGAATTCACAGATAAAAGCTTGTGTAACTTGAGAGCCATATGCCCAAGTCTTATCAGACTTCTGCTTCGAAGCTCTTGAATGCAATTCCATTCTCTAATTTTTCAGAACATCTTTCAATTTTAACTTTTAATATCAAAATTTTAAATTTCCTTATTTAAAATTCAAAGTTAGTTTGGAAATATTTTTTATTCCTCCATTTTATTTTCAGATAAATTATGATATTTTTTTATTACGTATTAAAATAAAATAAAAAAAAAGAAATCTTGCTGAAAATTTTGCTGCTACTCCAACAAATTTTATCAAAATACAACATATTTTTCTTCTTTCTATAAAATTTAAAAACGGGCATATTTATTAGTAAAATTTCTTTGTCACAATAATCTGGCCAGGTCCTCATTCCAAAACCTTCACTCTTGAATTCGCGAACAAATCTTCAAGACTTTAGTTAGTTTTGTGCGTTCAGTCTTCAGTTTTCTTACTATGTTGTTCTCAGTTTTCAGTTTTTCTTCCTCTTTGTTCTTCAGTTCTTCTCTCTTTTTTTTCCCCTCTATTTTTAATCCGTCCATCTTCGACAAATATATATCATATATATTATATATAATACTAGATATATATATATATATATATATATTTATAGTATATATATATACTATATTATATATATAATATATCTATTATATATATATATATATTATATCTATATATATATATATATATATATATATATATATATATATATATATATATGGGTTAATGACCAAGAATCACTCTTGGTCCCCTTTAATTAATCTTAATTTATGGCCCTATGATCTGACGGTTTTCAAATGAGAGATTTATCTAATTATTTCTTTATTGATCAGTACGAGGTTTTCACAGTAAATGATTTTGACACAATGAATAATAGGTAAAGTAAGCACCTTTTAATCGTAGAGATTAACAAAAGATAATCACGTAATCACTACTTAATTATAAAATGGCACTGACCCTATCTAAGCTACCTCTCAGCATGAGAGTACCTAACAAAAGACCTCGTTAGCACAACTTCATTGTACCAAGTCTCAGCTAACAATCCATGAGTGAGGGGCGCGGCAGAGCTGCCTTGGCTCTATCTCTTATCCCCCTCACTTCTTTGGGCATCTTCTCCCGAATGGGGAGAAGAGCTATGATTATGAAGTTACAAAAGAATTTATAGGAATGGTACCAAGCTTTATAAGTGTATACAAGAAGCCTGCAAATGACCCCTCACAATGCTGTATACCTGTTGTGTCACGCATGCTTATGACTCACATGATTTCCCTAATTATGACCCCTGTCCATCTTAGTGACCTTGGAGGATGGGAGAAATGACTGTTCCACAATCACACGTGAGGCGTGAGATTGTGGGGTTTCACAGGTATTTCTCCACACCCAGCTTCTGAGGGATAGAAACATGCGTAAGGAAAGAGTAGAGAAAAGAGATGGAAGCTCTAATTAGTGAGAGAGTGAGAAGAAATTTTTTATAAAATATTCAGACTCGTATAATGACTTTTTTTTAACTACAGAAGTAGTCCTCGTCATGGTATAGCTATTTCTCAATCTTTTTATCCAACTTTCCACTTTCTCGCTCGTCGTCTCCGTTGTTCTCATTTTCAACCCTTTTTTTCAAAGTCGCACTCTCAAATGTAGAAATAATCTCCTTCTTTCTGATTTGGGTATACTGGGAACCTGTCCGGTAATTTGATTTATATTAACTCAGTGATTTTCAAATCCGTCAAAAGATCCATCATTTCACATTTGAAAATCTTCATTTGAATAGAAAAGTCTAAAATGATATTTCCTCTTCTTTTTTCCTACGTTCTCATCATTTTTATTTTTATTCTTATTTGAAGGTCGCTGGCGGTTTCTATAGCAACCGAGCGGTAAGTCTTGGGAACGTAACAGAGCTGATATGTTGAGCCATATGGGTCTCCATGGCGACTGAGGAGGTGATTTGGGTAGCTACGTTTGAGCGAGCAGTCAGGCTTCGTGAGGTTAAATAGAAAAACTTTTTTTTTCTTTTTTTTTCCGATAGCATTTGGGATGGTGGACAATTAATTTACACTTTTAAAAAAAAAAAATTCTTATTATTATTTCTAATGTTAAGAGAAAGATATAGGCTACTGAGTCAGTTGGAAATGGAAAGGAGGAAGTTTATCTTATAATTAGCATGCGAAATAAATTTGATTATATATTACAATTTTTAGAATGAGCTTCGCGCTATACAGTTCAGAATTGGCATTTGTTTCTACGCTAATGCGCGCGCGCAGCTGGCTGTTACATGAACATGGGTATAGTTGGAGCAGGTCCCGTTATTAGGGCTACGTTGCTTTGACAAATGTTTATTTAACCATTTTCTCTTTCTAAAAGTCAATAAAGCTTAATAAATATTAACATACTCTCAATTAAGACATTAGTCGTCGTCAAACTGTTTCCTAAGAATTCTCGTTTGAGCATAAAATTTTAATGACCTCAGATAAAGCACATTTCTATTTTACTAAACAGAATTTCATTTGTCAAAAGAATATAGGTAAATTTCAGTAGGATTTATTTTTATAATGGTAATTTATTATTTTTATTTTAATGATTTTTTTTTTAAACTTTCATGATGGACTGAGATTTATTGAAAGGTTGATAAGATATTTAAGAAAAAAAAGATTCAAACTGGGAAACGTGGTGACTCGGCCTTTCTTCGTCCCGATGTCGTTCAGATACTTCTAGCGCAAAAAAGCACTAAACTGCTCTGAAATCATTAAATTCAGGACTCAGAATTTCCGAGTGACCTTTTTTTTCCATCAATTTACTCTTTTATTTGAAAATATTCTATTGATTTCACATATCACAACGTAGATAGTATCGGCTTAAAATTGTCACAAGCTAACTCTGCCTTCTTATGCTCGTCAGCCAAGTCGGCCTAGAAGCTCGTTCGAAAGTTGCCGTGAATCTCGGCAATGATATATAAATTCATTTTTAGAAATATTTTGATAAGATTGTTAGAAATATTTTATCAACACAATAATAAATTCTTAATTGAATTATTAACCAAACTGTGAAGAAACTTTCATTTAAATTTATATTCATTTATTTTGACTTGAACTAAATAATCATTCGTTGTAGCTTGCATATTTATTTGATATAGCGAAAGATGGCAACTCAAAGGTTGGAGTTATTTGCCGTTAGAAATTTAGACTATTTAAAATATGTTAATATTTGGCTTATAGTAAGTATCATATTTAAATAAAAGGTATATTGGCATGCGAACAAAGGATATTATATAAAACAATGCACTACAATAATTTTGGAAACTTTTAACCTTTGCCATTTTGGCTTCATCTTTAATATAATATTTTTATCACTTTGAAACATTTTTAGCTTGATTATTACCACCGGAGTTTAAGTCATTGTATTTAACACAAGAGGGCGCATGCTTTGCCCTTTTACAGAGATTTGACGGTTGTCTATTCACAATTCACAAATGATATTACTTTTTAATTTGTACACTGTTTATTATTCTCAACATTTTATAGAACTTGATTTATTGAGAGTCTTGATTTGTTTGTCCTTTCGCTTATTTTTACAGGACTATTTATTTTTATTGTTTGGATTTTTAATCTTATTAATATCTTTATTATTATTATTATTATTATTATTATTATTATTATTATTATTATTATTATTATTATTATTATTATTATTATTATTATTATTATTATTATTATTATTTATTATTTAGTCTTATTATTATTATTTTATATATTATTATTATTATTATTATTATTATTATTATTATTATTATTATTATTATTTAGTTATAATAGTAGTGGTCTTAGTAGTAGTATTTTCTTGACTACTATTTTTGATTACTGATTTGAAGTGTTTTTAATTATTTATTTTTCTGGTTCTATTTATTTTGGCACCACTATGTTCTAAGTTTATTGTGACGTATTTATCACTATTTGGAGGGGGGGAGTTGTAGATTCTTTTCTTGGGTAATAAGCCGCTTATTTTTTTTTTTTTTTTTTTTTTTTTATCTAAAAATTTTTTTCGGGCGGTTGGCCTGGTGATGGGTTGCCATCCGTTGTCTTTTTCTTTCTTTCTTAAGACGGTGATTTTGAAAAGCGCCTCGGCCATGTAGGCGAGTGTGTGTATATTTACACTCTGTGTGATTTTGTGTAGATTTTCGTACACAGCGGAAGGCAAACTGTTTAGGAAGTATTCTTTCACTAAAGTTGGATGCTTTTTGAGGAAGTTTGGAAGTCTGATCGAATGCACAAATTTGCTTTGAGTCTGCGGGTTGGTATGGGCCGTGTTGTTTTTTGCGTTGCGGAGGTGTTGGTATTGCTTTCGGAGGGAAAACCACAGATGTTTTCCCTCCCCCTACCCTCCCCCCCACCCCTGCCGCCGCAGTTTCCCCCCCCCCGCCGCTTCTTCCAGGAGTTTGAGCGAGTTGGGGGAGGGATAGGAGTCTTTTCCCGCTTTTGAATCGTGAAGGGTTCTTCATGAGAGTCCTTCTGACTCGTTTTTTGGTACTCACTTCCATCGTCAACTGACTCCTACCAGTTCCTCCTGACTCTTTTGAATATTTTGTTGAGGTCGTTTCAAAAGAGTCAAGCGCGCAAATGTTTGAATTTTAGGGCTAGAGCTTGGGTTCAAATTTCCCAAACTTGCGCGATAACAAAGTGGGCTTTTTTTTTTTTTCTCTTTTTCATTTTGGATAGCAAGACACACGAACTTTATATCTTAATATTTTAGGTTTATAATAGAGTCTATTCTTTCACGTTGCTATTAGATTA
>JABUQX010114826.1:0-12500 GCA_015478945.1 Trachelipus rathkii
AGATGAAGTGGTGACGTACCATATATATATATATTAGTGAGTAGATTGATAGAAAGTTGAATGGATACTCAGTTATATATTACAAAGTTTTTTTTATTTGCATATATGTAATATAATACACATTTGTGTAAAAAAAAAAAAAAAAAAATGAGAAGGTAATTATATATATATCATTATATATATATATAGTAATTTATTATTATACTAGAAATTCGAAAGTAAGTAAAGCTCTTAGAATGGATTCGTAATGATTGTACATAATCAAAAAATTGGAGTTATATATAAGCCATATATATATCACAAAATTTAATTGTGATAAATATAATGTATAATAAAAGAAAGTTCACCGTATTAGTTAATGGTTTAATAGTCTGAGTATAATGTATTGCACTGAGAGTGATTATTATACGTTTATGTGAGTATCTCCATTATCTTGGTTTTATAGATTTATGGATTATTTATTTATTATATGATATAAAATTGTTGTTATCTTCTTTTATTCACTTCCTATTATTATTGAGTAGTTAGTTTTCTTTGGTATACAGTACTGAAAACGTATTTCACTTGGTGAGGTATTATAGAAGTAGTAAAGTTAGTAAGTAATATATAGATATAGTGGTATATATATAGTATTCCAATTCGTTGTTTGTGATTTATCGATATAGAGTATTATATTAAATATAGAATAAATATACTTGGGATGCATATAGAGTATATATATATATATGGAGTATATCATGAAGGCGCTTAAGCATGTATTTAAATAATTATACTTATTACCTTGTTCGTGATACACAAATTATAATATAATATAATATATATATAATAGTTATAGTCCTACGTTTGAGTGATATTATTATATAATATTTATTATTGATTTATGTATTCCTATTATTGATTAATGAGTATTCTATTTTGGAACATGTTATTCGGATGGAATATATATAATAAATCATTTTAATAAATAAAAATTTATATCACAATTTTAAAATCATGTAAAATAATATACTATAAAACATAAACGAGATATTACTTTCTCATATTATCATCTATATCTTTTTAATCTTATAAATTATCGATGAGTACATATCACAGACTTTATTATTTCTTTAGCTGATAATTCATATCTAACTTGCCTAATATTTATCTTTTTGAAAAGTTTGAACATGCAGATTAGCGATCTGCTGTGCCGGACTTTCCTGAAGTTTTAACTTCATTATATCCATATATATATATATGAGCTATATGATAAAAGTTAGAGTTTATTTATCATGTAATCGACATTTTCACTTTTATATTCACTTCTTAAGGAGTAAAGGCTAAGTATTGTTAAGTATAGAGTAGTATCCTAGCTAGTGATAATGATTAAGAATAAACAAGGAAGTTGGGAAGAAATATGGAGAGAAGCCTCAACAAGTAGTACAGGGTAGTAGTAAATACTTTATTAATCAATTTTGGTGTTATTATACTCAGTAGTATATATTTATATAATTAGTATATATCATAAATTTTTGAGTATCATTTATTGCTCACAAATATCTTGGCTATATAAAGTTAAGGCAATTAAATATATTATTATTAAATTATATTATTATTATGAATAATTATTTTTCTGGTATTACCATAATATTATTATATATATAATAATTATATTAATTATTATAATATTATATATATATATTATTATAAATTAATATATTATAATATAATAATATTATATATATATATAATAATATATATATAGTAAAATAATATATAATAATAATATATATATATATTATCTATATTATGATGAATATAATATATTTAATATAATATATATATATTAATATCTATACTTACTCTTAATATATATATATTATATAAGTATATATAATATATATATATTATATTATATATTAATATATTTATATAAATATAATCTATATTATATTATATTATTATATATTATCCTACCAGAGAAAACGATATACATTTTGTGAGATTTGCTAAGATGAATGACTGCTTTGGCTCTGAATTGACGCTCCTCGGGTTGCTGATTCTCGCAGTGGGGATGTCGTTTGCTGCGTTATATTGAGAGCAGGTAATATTCTCACATATGAATCTAATATATTCATTTCCTCTCCTATAAGCCATGAGTTCGTACCAGTGCATTTAGTTCTCTGGCCATATCAAGGTCTAGAGACAAGCGCGTATCGGTGTATATAGAAAAATTCTCGATTCTTACCTATCACTCTCGCTAATTATTCTATTCAGTCTAGAAACGTTGCAGGGGGTACTCCTTCTTATTCGAATCAAAGTTCAAAGCGGATAGCTTTCACAAACGAAGGGCGACTAATCCTCCTTGGTTCTCCTACTGACAAATCTTTATTTACTTGGCCATCATTGCCATTTATAAAAACATACTTCACTAACTAATTACTTCTTTTAAATATCTGCCCTTTACCTTATCCTCTTATTCGATCTGATGGCTTCGTCGCTAACTCTATCTACAACTGATTAAAAGGCCAATTCTCTTCGGCCTCTACTAATTTATCCTCTAACTCAACCCTGGACGATTTCGGCATTCCTCCTCCTCCTTCTTTTCCTCTCAGGTTTCCGATGTCCTTTGACTAGAATGATTTACATTTGATTCAGAGGTGCATGGTAGTCTCCTATGAGTTATATCTAATGAACGTTAGGAAGGTCACAGGGTGAGGGCCTGGATGGCATTAACTTCCCGAAGTTTTTGAGAGAAATGTGCATTTACGTAAATGCTTAGACACTACCTCCTCGTTCAACTATATTCTCTAGGTCTTAACAATACTAATACATTTCCTCAGTGTTGGAAGCAAGAAGCTCCAACATGTCCAACCTATTCCGAAATAAGGAAGCCGCCTCTGAATCCTTCTAACATCGCCCTAATAGTTCCACTTGTATTTCTATTCTAAGATCTTTGAAGCCCTTCTCAACTCTCACTTCTTAGACCATCTGGAATCTCATTTCTTTCTTTTCGATCGCCAGTATGGCTTTCGGCGTTCAAGTCTACTGGAGATATACTTCCTATTAACCGATTTATGGTTTTCCGCTTCTTAATAACTACGGGGAGACTTGCGTGGTGGCGCTTGAATATCCAAAGCATTTGACCGGGTTTGGCACGCGTCACTGCTCTCGCAAGCTCCCCCTCCTTTGGGTTTTATTTTTTTTTTTTTTAAATAAAATGGGACTATTTTTTGCAAATATAAAATATACTAAATGGCAAGACTTGTTGCTACTTACTATCTATATTTTCAGTTTAATTCATAGACAAATCAATATTTACCTTTAAACATATTTCATTATTTATATAAAAAAAAATAGCTAGCAGTGGGGGGTGGCAAGAAAGACAGAAAGGAGTGGAGACTAGAGAGGAAACCTCTGTTTCTCATCTAATATTTCTCATTGTCAGTATTTGCTAAACAGTAGAGTGTCATCCATGTTTAGCAATAGAGTATCATCCATGTTTAGCTCTTCTATCCGTGTTATCCGAATTCTTAGTTTATCGTCGTGCATCTGGATAGAATCTTACGAGATGTGTGAGGGTACGAATACTCTAACACTCGTGAAATTTAATTCTTTAAAACTCAATCTTCTACAAATCTCCCTCTCTAAAACACCTTCCTCAACTTTCCTATCTCTTCGACGGCCTCTCTCTTTTCAGAGTTTCTCCCCTTTTGTGATATTGTTATTATTTAATTACAGATCTTCTTAGTTTATTTACGTTTTTCTCAATGTTCATTTCTGCGTGCCTGTCATTCAGATAATCTCAAAATAAGAGTCTTAGGTAAACTCACATCACAATATCGAGATATGAAGGGCGTGTCATTTCATTCAGGAGAGAGAAAATGTGGGCATCATTAGATTATTTCGGATAACTAAACTGCAGCAGCGAGTCACGAGCTATTTTTCACTCTTTCCATATGTTCACTTGCCCTTTCATTTCCGCCATGTCTCAGATCACAATGGTGTCTACTATCCCACATGATCCTTAGCAATTGAGAGTACTTATAGCTCTACATATCTGGGGGGACTTGGTATTCAACTATCTCGGCTTTTAAGAGACAGGGTCGAGTCTAAATGCTAAAGGACTTTATATACTGTTCTTGTTAATCTAATATCACTTCCATTTAGTAAACCTCTCCTCTTTATGTCGAGCGAGTATGTTGGTGCTTTATCTCTTTTCTATAGGTATCGTATCAGCGGCAGGTGTTCGAGGGAAATTAACCACTCACCGTACCACCACCTTACGAACGCCTACATCAGTAACACAATGAGTAAGTGTTCCTATGTTGATAACTTATTACTAACACTAGAGTTTTTGTTGTTATTAGATAATTATGGTAAACTAATCCAGGCTAAGTTATTTCGCTGACGAGGGCTTCTCATTCTTTATCACTGCCACCTATTTCGTTCTGTGGGACATCTTCTTACCTTCTTCTGTTTAGTTTCCTGCTGAATTTAATGCTTTACTACCTTACTAATTTAAGCCTGCGTCTGTGCTCATCTGCTAATTTGCTGTGCTAGCGGATGCAATTTTGGCGTGTAACAAAACACCACCTCCCTGAATAGGGCTCTGCTCGTGACTACAGATATATATAAGAACACCAACTATTAATAACTATAGTATTAATATATATAAATAATATTATATTATATATACTTATATATAATATATATATATATTATATAATATATATAAATATTATATATTAATATATATTAATATATATATATTTATATATATATTTATTATAATTATATATATTAATTATATATATTATATAATTTTATTATTATATATTAATTATATTAATATTATAATTATTTGTTGTTGTTGTTATAATTAATATAATATATATATAATAAGTTAATAAAGAAATTTATAATAAATAATTATATGATTAATAAATTTGCAGTACTGTTTTCCAAATTAAGAGTAGGAATAAGAAAATTATTCCAATTAAAAAACCCTATTTATTAAGACATTGAAATAGAACTTTATAAGAAATAATTATTACAGCTTTAACCAACGTGTTCCATTTAACATTATGTATTTCAGCCTAATTCCAAACTAAGTGTTTTATTCACCAAACATGTATTATCAGCTTTCCAAAAAGTGTTCCAAATCATGTTCTTAATGTTAATGGATATAGGAATAAATAATGTATAAATTATTACAGATTGTTACGCTAAAAATCTGTATTCGAGCTTTGTTTAGGATTAAAATATGTATATAATATTATATATATATATATTATATATATAATATATATATATATATATTATATATATTAATTATATAGATATAATTATTAATATATAATATTATATATAATATATATATTATATATATCTATATATTATATATATATTTATAATAATTATAAGGTGGAATATATGCCAGATCTAATCTGAGATTCGGGATTCAGGATTACGATCGAGCTCTACGGTATCCTGATTGGGTATTGGGAATCAATCCTCACGGAGTGTAGGGTGTTGATCGGGTTCTGGAATTCAGTTAATCGATGCACTTTATTACTCACCTAACAACCAACCGGATTCAGATTCGGATTATCGAATTACTATGAGTAGCTGGGACTATCGATTCTAATAGTGAATTCTAGAGCATTTATTACACATACGTAATCGTGATATATCGGGAGCTACGAGTAATTACCCGAACCACGATTACGATAAATTATCACGAGACTATATTTACTTTAGTTTATATATCAACTCAAGATGTGGAAATTCATATATAATATATATTAAATAAATAGAACTGAAAAAATAATCTGATATTAAAATCAGAAAACCCATCCAAGGAGTGCAGTAGGTGTCCAAAATCAATAAGTATACTCATAATTTTATTCTATATATTTTGCTATCAAACGCCTAAATAGAAGATAAGTTCTCTGAAACATTGGAAATAACTTAATAAATATTTATAGAGAATTAAAGTAGAGGTAAAGGGTGATCCAATATTATAGGGCTCTAGTAGTACTTATACTCCCACTATTATTCACCCCATTATAATAATGTACATAATAAAATATATATATCTGTAACTATATTATACAGTATACCGAATTTTTATGAACCTATAATAAACTCATATCACAACTTAGTATGATATTTTTCACCTCACTCTATAAACGTATGTTTTTGTTGATTTACTACTGAGCGTAGTTTAGTAGTATTCATTATTCAGAATATTAGTTATTTTTACATAAAATACTATACTACTGATTTAAGTAACATTTCGCAATCATACTTACCAAATATTTTTTATTCGATAAATGTATATTCAAACTTGAGGTTATGTCACTATAATATTAGTAGTACATAATTACCTGCAAAGTTACACGAATAAGTTATATACTTTATTATATCTTGAGTGAGTTGCCAGCATTGTCCAATATATGTTAACCATTATTTTTATTATGGATTATTAAAAAAATGAAAATTGAGCGTATATAATTTATTATCTATTGTTTATGGCTAGTATTGAATGGATAATAATTATTTATAGGGCATAATATAATTACGTGAAGAGAGTGATGCAACATTTATTTTTAACTTTAAATAATTTCCAAACGGTAGTTTTGGGTTTGATTTTGTTCTTGAACAAATTTTAAAAATAAAAATAATATTGTCATTAGAGTAGCGAGTTTTAGTATAGATACAATCAGAGTAAAAATAGATTGTATACACAAAAAAAATTTTCTCACATCGTTATCAATTAAAAGATGCCTTGTGCACCATAATGATAAAGAGGTGTGATAGAGTTAGGCTTCATCATACCAGCTGAAGGCCACCAAACCTCGCAATAGATAAATATACGAGTCCAGAATAGAGGTTACTTAAAACCTCTGTTGAAATAACGAGTATTGGCTAGAAGAATTATGGACGCCAACTTCTTATAGTCACCTCACATAATTTACAGGCTATATTGAAGTCAGGTCAGCGTGACCGCCATGGAGAGAGTGCCTCGAGAAGAGTTTGAAATTGTAATATAGGACATGCCACGATGAGATTAGGAGCAACAATTCACATAATCGGCGACTCGGATAGTATGACATAATCAGTGATCATACGGAGTACAGCAGCACGGGACAATTATAGACGACTTAGTTGCTGCGGGTTTGAATGGTGTGCCTAACTATATTATATAATTGCGATATTCATCATATTCAAGATTTTATTAATTAGCATGTCTTGACTGAATATGCCGCGCAGCTGGCAACTTTTTGATAGCTTCATTTTCGAGGATAATGTGGCGAGGTAAATTAAATTTATTGGGTCTTTGTTTAATACAAAGACATCTTTTATTATCAACCAGTCTTGATGTGGATTGAATATATAAAATTCTAAAGTTGAAACTGAGTGACAACTCGCTCAAATATCCCATACCCTATTATAAATATTTCATTTATATATAAATATTTCATTAGATGGTGCTATTTAATATTATTATGAATAATAAGGTTTAAATTAAATATTGCAATAATTCTCATTTTAATTAACTATATATATTTTATAAAAATTAAATAAAATGAGTACATAGAGCTTTAAGTAAATTAAAATATTCATATTTACTTAATATATATAAGGCAGTTATAAGTTTATATATATATATATTATAATTTATAATATAGAAATATATATTAATTTATATATATATATAATAATAATATATATATATTTATATTATATAATATATATATTAATATAATATTATTAATATATATATATAATATTAATATATTTATTAATTATATTATTATATAATATACATATTATATATATATATATATATATTATATATATAATAATTCTTACAAATTTATTTCTTAACGAATTAAATTTTGAAAAAATAATAATGAATAAATCTACTCAGAAAATTAAAGTTCCGACTCAGCCACGCTCTTGGCTGTATCCAATATGTTTTGAAATTAAATTATTTTAGTTATATTTATTTTTAAAATAACTTAAAGATCAATACAAATGAACAGACAGGCATATGAAAGAGAGACAGACATTATACAAGACAAATCAACATTTAGTAACAGCAGATAAAATAAACATATCATCATTTTGACAGATACATTCCATAATCATATAATTCATTAGGCAGACAACAGAAAATTATAAAATAGTTACAAGACGTAAAAGAAAATAAACGTACTATCATTTGACAGATATTCTCATAGTTTGAGACTACATACAGGAACATAAGACTGAGAATCAGAGTAGATATGACAGGCTAAATTAAGGAAGTATACTTAGACCAATTTCAGTGACAGTGCTATAGGAGCTTAGGCAAGGAGAAGATAGTTTAGTGGATTGTACTCACATGCTTAAAGAATAGTAAAGAGTGTAAAAATCGTCAAAAACGATTATGTAAATTAAGAACTTAATTTTAAAAGTAACGACAATTATTGTGAACGAAAAAAGAAAAAGTTATTGATTATTAAAATTATCAGCTACATTATGTGTGATATAAGAAAATAGTAAAATTCAGTAAAAATCGAACAACAAATAATTTAAAATAATGCAAAAATAAAAATAATCAAAAAGTTATGCAAAATTTTGTGTGATATAAGAAAAATTAGAAAATGAAAGCTATATATGGTTAAGTTCCCCAAAATTTCGATGATTAGTATTAAAATAAATAAATGAGCATTACATATAATTATACATAAAAATATGGTAAACATAATAAATATAATAAATTTAATATAAATATATATAATGAAATAAAAAAATATCTATTTATATAAGATAAATCAAACTAATTAAAAAAGTCTCCATAAAAGCACAATTTTAGAAAATAAAAAGACCAACCAAATTAATAGAAGAACTGAACTATAAAGAACTATAGACATTAATACATTAGTATTACAAATAAGAGGCGAAAACGATTCCACATTGAATATTAGGCACTTGGGATACATAATTAAAGAAACAAATATCGAGCTGAAAATAACTATAATAATATAAGTACGATTTTAAATAGCAACGCACAATCAGACAGAAATGTAAACGACACCCCCAAAGAAGAGACCTAACAATAAAATATAATCGAATTATGTATATTCAGTATTAAGCGCAAAAGCTCAATATTTAAAAGAGAAAGAGCCAAAAAAATAGAAGCGCAGAAACGTTCTTTTCCGCGGTTAATGTCACAGCTCTAGAGAAGTTATCTAATTTTATCAACTGGATTATTACTTGAAGATACTGAATATATAATAATCATATATACCGCATTTAGTCTAGAGATAAGCTTCCAATCACCTAGGAACAGGTAAATAAAAATATACTATATTATTGGTTCTACTATTAAAAAGCAGGATATTCAGTCGTTTTGCTCACTTTATATCTCACCATTTGTTTTACACATCATTTATAACTTTTCGAGTAATTCTAAGCTATATTAATATATATAGTACTAGCTATACTAATTCCTAGTCTTAGAGCCTCTACCTGGGTCTGGTGGTATAGCCTATGGAGCTATATACGAGTTAGTATATACATCTATAAGTGGAGCTTATTTCCGTTTATACCGTGAGCACGTGAGAGTTATAGTTTTTCTTCTCTTAGCTTTGTGAGGAATCCGATCTTTTAGTTTATCTTCACTACTAATATATATTATATATATATCAAGACTTTGTCCTTATATATATTATATATATATGTTATTGATAGTAACGAATGTAAAATTTTTCACATACGGAAGATGGGATGGAATGTGGCTCATAGTTTGCGCTATTACCTCACATTCTCACGAGCGCTATGCCCGCGATTTATGACGTCTTTGCATAGTGAATAATCATATTATAATAAACGATCTCACCTTACTCTATCGGAATTTATAGTAGGATATACACTTATAGGAGTGGATTGTAGATAATTTGTTAATATGATATATAGGTCAATAATGACAGTAGCTATGTTTAATATATTCGGTTAGTATATATAACCCGTATATAAATCTCAGTGGTATATATTATATATATATTATATAGATAATAACCATAGAATTTATACGGATTTCATACGAGAAAGCCGATACAGCTACTTAAATCCCTTAGAATCTGAGAGACCCGGGGAGATGTTGGATAGCTGAATTACGAGTACATTGGTGCGCTCTTTACCGAGGGTCACATTATTGGCGACGGGCACCGAATAAGAGCTTGGGCGAAGAAAAGATGTTTAACAAATCTCATCCGAGAAGAGATAATTTTCAATTTAATATTCGAAACTTTGGAACAGCATGAGAAACCAGGATGTGATACGGCCAACTATCTTATTTGTCCACTCCAGTTGTGGGATTGTTTATGTAGCTGAGTTCACCTTTCTCCTTCTTGCTACGGCGCACTCGTAGGCTAATTCGTGTTCTGGCATGTGGAGAAGTTTGATAAGTATGTTATAATTATATCAGCACGATCACTTTGTAGTAGCAGAGAAGGACTTGGCACAGGATGAAGGAGATCCAAGAGTTCTGAGATCGTACACGCACAACACGCCATCTCTTCAGTGTCATAGTGCCTTTTCTCTTTTGTGTTATGTTCTCGAGAGAGGTCTATAAACATCTGATTGGAGATTAGGCATAACTAAGATGAAAAGTGATAGAAGTGGATTGCTCCGTAGTCATCTTAAGGTCTTTTGAGGATTTGAGAGAGAGGAATTAATATTTGTTAGACTAACTAAGGGGTGGCTTAATATAGAACGCATCGAATTAAAAGGAGTTTGACATCAGGAAGACACTATTCCATAGACTTGTATAGCCGATCATTTCTAGCATAAAAGGAAAATAAAGGTATATATTCAGAGCGATCATTCTTTCCAATAATAAAAAACGGGCACGCATGGAGTGCACACGAGACAACGCAAGATCAATTTCTAACTAAAGAGAAGAGTCGCTTTCTAGTGTTTACTCTTCTTCGTTAAGAACTATGATTTTGGTATAATCAACTTACTTCAGATGTTTTTTCAGAGGAAGTGGTTCGATCATGAGGCATTAAAATTCTTTAAAGCAGATAATGAGTGAATGGGCAAGGAACACCGGCAAGAGTTAAAACCTAAGGTATTGTTTGTATCTTAAGTACAAGAGAAATAATTTTATGCTCGTATCACTCGGAGTTGTGAGTTGCACCTCGTTATGACAATCTTCTTGATCCCTCGTCCTTGACCTGAGGCTTCTTCCCCGCCAAAGAAAATAGTTATTATTATTACAAAGGAAATTAAATAAGTTCGACTTTTAAGTCTGATTACAGTTTTTGAGTAGATCCGTATATATTGACCAAAATTACTATTAAAAGAAATAGTTTATTTAGATAAAGAAATTGAAAAATGACGCAAGAAGTTTGTTGAATAGGAAAACAATACAAATTCACACATTGACATGAGAGCACTAACCCATATGGTTTGGACATCGATATGACTTTATTTGAAACACTAGTAACAAAAGCATATATTAGCCTTTTGACTGAAATATTTTGGTATAGAGAGAGAAGGAAGGAACAAAGTTGTGTTGCTACTTGAGAGCTCCAAAACGTAGAGGAAGAGAGGTTGTAGTTTGATAGACAAATTCAAGATTAGAAATGAAGGCCTTGAAACAAAATAAAATTTAGTGAAAAAAGAAGCTCAGTGGCACCTTGGAGCAAGTAACGTCGGCAGCCTTAAAAGTCGGCACTACTCTAAATCAAGCTGGAATTATCTTACTCACCAAATGATTATGAAGAGATTAACTTAATAGGCAAGGTTTAGCAAAGCTTTCCCTTAAAGTTAATCTGGGGATAAAGCAGGTTAATGCTTGCTTCCATTTTTATGAGTTTGTTAATTTATTAAGAATTACGGATTTCGACGTGAGTGTCTTGAAAAGCCTATGAGGACATGTGAAGAAAGAGAATTAGAGTGGTGGAGTGCTCACTAAGTCAAGCTCCAACACTAGAAATTACAGTGGTATGGTTGAGTTTGACTAAAGTACCTACTCGTGGAAAGGGATTGAGTGATAATGGATGAAAAAAGTTAAAATTTTTTTAGTGAAAAGAAATGGTTCAAGCCCACCTAACGTAAGGTTCTGTTAGAGCCTGTTATCAAAAGGATTAAAAAGCTGAAATACAGAGGTTTACAGAAATAAATAACTTCTGTGACATATATATTATATTAGTAGTATATGATATATATATTCTATTATTTTATCATTTAATAATATATATAATATTAAATATATATATATTATATTATATATTATAATAATACTATATATTATATATTTAATTATTATTAATTATAATTATTATTAATATCTATATTTGAGTTAAAACTTTTACTTTTCCGTAAACAGAATATTTATTTGGTATTTTTACCCTTGGCAATATAAAACTATTTATTCACAATAACATTTAAATATATTAAAAGATTAAAACTATTTACAGTAAGTTAATTTTCAGCTTTCGCTCCTTACATTAAGAGAG
>JABUQX010114826.1:15000-17500 GCA_015478945.1 Trachelipus rathkii
ATAATACATTATATTATATATTATATTATATATATAATATATTATATATATATCTATAATATATATTATATAATATATATATATATATATACATATATATAATATATATTATATATATACACAATATATGTAAATATCTATATTATATATATATATGTATATACTTATATATATATATATATATATATATATATATATAATCGTAGGAGGACATCAGGTACGATAGCTTGTAAGGCATCTGCATGTATGCCATAAAGATCCTGTGCACATGTGTAAGGGGTGGACTTACATTACCCCATGCATGCACATAAAAGTCGTTGGTAAAACCATTTGAAATAACAGCTGTTACTAAACGAGCTCTTGTATAAAAACTGTTAAAGGCACACACCCCTAAGAGGGGGGTGCCAAATTAGAATTGTGAGACTAAGAACCTGGAGAGGGGCAAAAGTCAAACTGGAGAGGGACTTGTAAAATTCCCTCTGAGAAGAGAGGACATATTAAGAATTTGTTGTCGAGTTTAATATATTTCTTTTTATAATTTTATATATTCAATTATTCAAATTTATGTCTTATATAGCCCATCTGGCACAGACACTTTCGTTGTTTGCATAATTAATATTTTCTTTTTTTAATAAAAGACTAAAGTGCCACACATTTTATTATCATGCTGATTGATTGCTAATTAATTAAGTGCCTGAGTATCTCGGCTCATATATATATATATATATATATATATATATAATATATATATATAGTGTATTATATTATATATATTCCATTATATGGAAATTTAAAAGAAATGAGTTTAAAGAATATATATATATATATATATAATATATAATGATATATATATATATATAATATACATATATATTATGTATATATTTATTTCTTACAAATCATTGAAAGCTATTTAGAAAAAATAATATAAAAATCTCAAAATTAAAGTCCTAAGTAAGCAGAAAATTATTAATATGTTTTGAAATTAGAATCTGTATAATTCTTATTTTAAAATTACTAAGACAATACAATGAACAGACAGGCATAGAAAGAGAGACAGAAATTGACAGACAAATCACATAGATAACAGAAAAAAAAAAAAATTACCATCAACTTTCAAGTTATCCTCCAAATAGTTATACTCATAGACAGACCAACAGACATATAAATGAAATAGACGTAAAAGAAAATAACGTACTATTCATTTGACAGACATTCTCATAGTTAGACACACATACAGATAACAGATGCATAAATGAGACATACAGACAGTTAGACAAAGGCTAAATTAAGGAAGTACACAGACAATACAGGCAGGGATGGAGGAAGGAGAAAGATAGTTAGATGGATTGTACTCACTGCTTAAGAATAGAAGAGCGTAAAAATTGCAAAACGATTATGTAAATTAAGAAAACTTAATTTAAAAGAACGCAAAATTTTTTGTGAAAAAAGAAAAAGTGAATTAAAAATTCGCTACCTTTTGTGTGATATAAGGAAAAAGTAAACCATTAAATCGCAAAAAAAAATTTAAAATAAGAAAAAAAATCAAAAAGTCACAAAATTTTGTGTGATATAAGAAAAATTGAATGAAAGCTAATATGGAAAGTCCCCAAAATTCGATAATATTAAAATAAATAAAGCATTCATAATTATAACATAATAAAGGTAAACATAATAAATATAATAAATATAATATAAATATAATAAAGAAAAGCAATATATATTTATATAAGATAAATCAAACTAATAAAAAAGTCTCCCAAAAGCAATTTAGAAAATAAAAATGCCACCAAATTAATAGAAAAATGAAATAAGAACATGACATTATAACATTTAGAACAAAAAGACGAAAACGACCACATTAAAAGAGCACTGGATACATATTAAAAGAAACAAAATCGCTGAAACAATAACAATAATAATTAAAGTTTAAATGCACGCACAACAGACAACAGAAAAGAACGAAAAAAATAACATAAAATATAACAATTAGATCCAGTAAAGCGCAAAAGCCAAATATTAGAAAGAGAAAGTAGCCCAAAAAAAAAAGAGCGCAGAACGTTTCCCGGCAAAGTCGCACTTTGAGTATCTATTATCAATATTTTACTTTGAAGATACTATATATATGCAAATACGGCTTTAGAGCTAAGCTTCGAGACCTTAGAAGGTAAATAAAAAATATTATTTTGTTCTATATTAAAAGAGGATATTAGTTTTTGCTCTTTTTCTCATTTGTTTTCATATTTAATTTCGAATTCAGTATATTAATATATATATATATATATATATATATATATATATATATATATATATATATATATATATATATATATATATATATATACTATATATATATATATATATATATATATATATGCTATTGATGCAACCTGAGATGTCAAATTTTTCACATCGAGGATGGGGATGTGAATGCGGTTGTCTGATTTTCCTCATCCAAGGATGCGATTGTTCGACCGTTTCATATATATATATATATATA
>JABUQX010114826.1:37500-50801 GCA_015478945.1 Trachelipus rathkii
TTATTATTACGAAACACAAATTCTATTCTTACAATATATTGTTACAAAATACATAAAAGACCTTCTTAATCCCCACCTCGGGGGTTTTGACTATTTCAACTCTTCTATTACAACCCTTCCTTGTGACGTGACATTATTATTACGAAACACAAATTCTATTCTTACAATATATTGTTACAAAATACATAAAAGACCTTCTTAATCCCCACCTCGGGGGTTTGACTATTTCAACTCTTCTATTACAACCCTTCCTGTGACATTTTGTAAGGAACATGCTGGAATTTATTACTACTATTAGTGTTTGGCAGCATCGTTTTGTCTATAGTATTAGATAGAGGAAGAAGACGATTTTTTTTTTTTTTTTTTTTTTTTTTTTTTTTTTGGAAGGATAAAGTATCAATTCAACTACTGTCTAATTCTAAGAATTGCATGCAGAACTAAAAAGCTCCCCCTTTTTCTCTCTTTTTTTTTTTTATTATCTGTATATATATTTTTTTTTTTATTTAACTTTATTTTTCCCTTGGGTTTCAGCGTCCCTATCAGTTATGTTATGAAAAATTCTTACATTTCTTAAATTTTCCACTGCCTCTTTCCCATGCTTTAAAATATAAACGTTATTCTTTTTTATTCGTAGCACCCTGAAGGGTCCTGAGTATCTCTCTGACAGTTTTCCTACATTGTACTGTTGATTTCTCACCAACACGGCCTTTGCCTTGTGGAGATCTTTCGGGATAAATATATTTTTATTTTTATATACAACATGTGGTGCCAAAGGCCTACGCATTAAGGCCACTAATTTCTTCAAATAGGCACTTTGACTGACCGTGGCACTGAGTGCCTCCTTCTGCAACAAGCTTCCTGGCACTGATAGGTTCTGGCCAAACATAAGAACACTGGGAGTGACCCCTTGGTCATTTATAGGGCTAATTCTCAAACAGTACAGTGCCCAAGGCAAAATTTCAGGCCATTTTAACCCTTCATTTTCCCCATCATTAATCATACACCTTAGTGTCACTATGAGGGCTTGATTCAAATTTTCAACTTTGCCGTTTACGTTTGGTGAGCTAGCCGTTGTGAAAATCTTATCTATGCCGAGTAGGTTACATACGTCATTAAATAATTTGGCAGTGAACTGGCTTCCCCGATCTGAGATGAGTCTTTTTATTGAGCCACAAAACGGAAAAATTTCGCCCACTAACACATTCAAAACCGAGTCGACCGTCGCCTGCCTAAGAGGGTAGGCGAAGGGATACTTACTAAATCTGTCAATAAAAACAAGCAGATAATTGAACCCCATACTATACGGAAACTTACATAAATCCACATGGAGAGTGTCAAACTTCTCCGAGACTTCCTTAAATCTGCCGAATTCTGGAGATATCCTTCTAACACTCTTATTTTTTTGACAGACATCACAACTCTGTATAAATTTTTTTACTCTACTATGCATAAATCTGAAGGCAAAATCCGCTTTCAGAATAATCAAAGTCCGTTTAATTCCCAAGTGATTTGTATTATGTATTTTCTCTATGACATCATCCACCAGATTTTCCGGTACTAATACTCTAGCTGTGCCCGTAGAGATATCAACCGCCAAAGACAGCTCTTCGCCCCGATGGATGAATTCCTTGTAGCAGGCCTTCAATCCACTAGTTTTCAGCCCCTTTATTAGGTCCCTTATATAACCATCAGTCTCCTGTTCTATAGCTATTTCCTTGAAATCTACTCCATCCTGAATTTTCTTCATCATTCCATTTAACCCCTTTTTACTGTAAGTTATAGTATTTATTACAAAATCCTCAAAGTCATTATCATTACCAGCTTCGCTACTATTATCATTGCCACTATTATTATTATTACTACTACTACTACTACTACTACTATTACTATCGCATTTACTACTACTACTACTACTACTACTACTACTACTATTGTTGCCTATTGTTATTATTATTGTACTATTATATTATTATTATTTTCATTATTATTATTATTATTATTATTATTATTATTATTATTATTATTATTATTATTATTATTATTATTATTATTATTATTAGAAAAATGTATAATAATAATAATGTTATTAAAGTATTTTTCTCATGTATTATTATTATTATATTCCACATGTAACCACTTATTATTATTTTATTATTGATATTATTATTATTATTATTATTATGATAGCTACCAGTAGTCTTTTGCCTTTAACATGTTGCGATTTAAGAGATAACCACCCACTGGGAATTGGGATTTATCACTAAACTCTCCTCCAGTTGGCAACAAATTTTCTAAATTATTTCTTTTGTTGCCACTCACACCATTTTCTCTAAGCCAGTTGCAATTGACTCCCCAGCCTCTGGTTTTATCTCTGCAGAGTAGCTTAAATTTCTGTTAAAATTATCACATAATTATTTTGGCATAAAGGACCAATTTAATTCTAACGTCAAAATTTGCAATGGCATTCAATAAATTTACCTCTCGAATATTATGAATTTTTTCGGCACTCTTTTTCATATAAGCTGTGATTAACCCACTGTTGTTAGTACAGACAGTGATTCTCTTATTGGCAATTAAGTAAGCATATTTTTGTAAGCTGTTATTGACGCATAATAATTCCTTAACTAATTGTGGTAGTGCCACTTCCACCTCAGAAAGTATAGTACTGTAAAGCGCGAAAATCTTTGTTTGATTATCTTCTTCTCCCATCAGCGCACTAGCTATAGTGAGTTCGCTTACCTTCGTGTATACTAGTAACTCAGTTCCTTCATCAGGGAACGACAACAGGGTGGCACTCACCATTGCCGCTTTAGCTTCTAGAAACGCTCGCTCGGCTTCTACCCCCCAGGAAATCCTTTTATTGGAGGCGGGTTTTCCTTTCAACATTTTCGTTAGGGGTTGCAACAATTGAGCCGCCCCTACTATATTGATTCGGCAGAAGTTATATAGACCGAGGAAAGCCCTAAGTTGTTTGATAGTTGTTGGCCTTGCAACATTCACCACTGCATCGATTTTCTCCTTACTAGGCTTAACCCCCTTTTCGCTAACATTGGAAACCTAGAAAGTCCGTTTCTTCGACCGCAAGTACACATTTTTCTGGGTTCAGATAAATTTTCATATACTTCAATCTCTCTAAAACTTTCTCCAACATTGCAACATGCTCTTCAAGAGTCGAACTGGCAATTAAGATGTCATCTAAATAAACAAAAACGTTCCTTAAATCTCCAAACAAGATTGACATAAAGCGCTGGAAGGCACTAGAAGAACACTTATGTCCTTGTATTAAATAGTTAAAACTGTAATTACCAAATGGACAAGTAATAGTGAAATATTTCTTTGTTTCCTCGCTGACTGGCACGTTATAGTAAGCTTGCCGAACGTCTAGCTTTGTTAATAACTTGCAATGCTGCAATTGCAATATAATATCCTTAATCTTGGGTAGGGTAAAATTGTCAGAGGTTGATCTTTGGTTTAATAACCTCAGATCAACGACCAAACGAACCCTTCCGTCCGACTTTGGCAAAAAGCTAGTTGGAAAACCCCAATTGCTTCTCCCTCGCGAAATGACCCCCGCGTCCAATAATTTATTGATTTCCTCCCTTGCTTTCTCAAAAAGATGTGGAGCTATGGTTCTACTCCTCAATTGTATCGGCGATCCATTAACAGTCACATGGTATGGGTAGTTTGCCGCTAACTCGCATAAAATTTCCTCCTTCAAAGGACATTCTTCTCTCTCCCCTCCCCCCTCATCAACAGTGCAATCTTCAACCCCCCTCCCAATAGTACAATCCTTACCCCCCAAAATTCCTATAACGAATACCAGCAAAATGTCTGTGAATTATGGCTATAATCGTCCTCACAGCTGTTAAAATAAGCCACGCCTCCCTTCTTCCTGTACTTTGTACAAGCGCCATCTTTTGAGCTGATCATTCTTTAAATCTAAATTAGGTGCTTTATAAGGATTTAAGAATAATACTTGGTACTTCCTAATTAAATTATTAACTAATTCGTATTCGCAAAGCGGTATATTTAAAGAGACAGCGGCCAGAGGGAATATAGAATTTCGTACATGCTCCGAAAAATCAAAAGTCTCATTACTAAGAGAAATACTACGTTTCGTGCTGGGATCTAATAAATAATGACACCTAAAGTCTATAATGAACCCGTGTTCCTTGAGAAAAGGCATGCCGAGAACATTAAATTTGATATCTGCCGCATAGGCATGTACATTGTAAAGTCTGTCTAACCCCAAATCGATTTTGATTACCCTTTTATCATAAATGTTCATGCAGCCCCCATTTGCGGCCCTGGCACTGCCAATCGGGGCCCCCTCCTTATCTAATTCAGAAGCACTCATAAGGTTGAGGCAACTCCCACAATCTAGTAAATAGGATTCATTGCTAGTCTTATCCGAGATGTAATATAGTTTATCAAAAATTATATTTCTAACAGCTGCAACGATTTCAGTAGAGTTGCCAGAAACTTCCATCACAGCATTATCAGACAAGTCACATGCATTATTTCTTAAAATTAATGATCCCTCATGCTTATCGGAAGAAGAAGAACCTCCTTCATTTCTAAAACTAATACAATTCATTTTCAGAAAGGGAATTTCGCCCCTTTCATTAATTACAAATTCATTTTTATCATTATTTTTATCAATAAGTATAGATTCACAAGTCAGAATCGCCTCCATTCCCGCCTCCTCCCCAGTGACTGGGGTAGGGGGATAGGTTGACTCCGTCGGTGGAGGCAGCGACTCATTCACAAAGCTATTGTTTTCAAAAGTCACAGCGTTATTATTTTCAATACAATTATAAGAATTTACAAAACCGTTATTGCCATCACTACGACTATCATTCCTAGTTCTACAATCATTATTATTATTATTGCTATTGTTGTTATTAACCTCATCATGCGTTGAGTTACAATTTAAAGTTGAAAATGACTCTACTCCTACTGACTCAGTGACAAGCGACTTTTGTGGGGGAGGGGGTGAATCACTAGGAATCCCCCTCTGCCCTTGATCATCCTTACAAGTGATATTTCTACTCCATTTAAATCTATTGACATAATTAACATTTCCATCATACCCACGATTAATATAATTACAATTATTACTAAAATACCTATTACTATTATGGCCATTAAGATTAGCATGCTCATTATTATTATAGAAATTATTATAACCGACACGTGCATTATTATTATAATTATTATTGTTACAACTAATATTTTCGTTACCATAGCAATTATTATTATAAAAATCGTCAACACTATGGTTACTGTAATTTCTATTATTATAATTACGACTATAATTTCTACTGTTATTATGATTATTGTTATAATAACGTCTTCTACTATAGTTAAAATTAATACTTCCCCGCCCAAAATTTGATTTATTCATACAAAAGTTACAGGGTAAACAATCACAAAGGTTTCTACTCACAAAAGCGTCGTTCCCCCCCATCTGGCCCGGGAGTCGCCTCACGGACCAGCCTTTCCATTTTTTGAAATGTTGACGTTCTGTTGTGGGGGTGGAGGAGTTGCCGGGGGTTGCGATATCAAGGTGTACATTGGACAATATCGACCCTCACATCGAAATGAATGGTGCAAAAATTTCCTATGGAACCTACAAAGGCCTTCTGTACTAGGCCCAGCTGCAACGTTGTTATAAGTTGATCGGTTGAAATTCCTTCCTCTTGAATTTTGATCATTAATTGGGGGTGGGGGAGTTCTTCGCATTCTGACACAGCGTCTTCGCGAGCTCTATGACGCTCTTGGCTAGTGACTTCATTTCTTCGGCCGACTTTTCATGAGAGATTATCAGTCGACTTATCTCCCTCTCCTGTACTGAAGTCTCTCTGTTGAGTGAATTGGTGACTTTTTCTTCTGCTGGTCGCATGGCGTTCACAGATTGCCATTCGTTTCCCCCCACCGCGGGGGATTGGCGAGCACCGTTTGGGGAGAAAAATTTGTTGAAAATGTCGTCGGCTATTTCAATTAATTCCTCAAAATCATGGTTTTTCTCTGTTGTCATGAGGGAGATCTGTAATTGCTTAGGCAATCGTAAGAGAAAGAGTTCTCTAATAAATTTAGCATCGTTGTCTGTTATCGAATCGAAAGTGGATAATCCAAGCATTTCTTTTATTCTAACTGCATAATCGGATGGGAGCTCTCCCTCCCTCATGCCTGATTGAAAGACTTCTTCTATCTGAGTTCTTAGCGATGGTGCATAAAGTTTTCTATTACCTTGACTAGTTTAGTATAACAATCGTCCTTTAGGGGAAGTTTCAACGAATTTGTAATCTTGCTTGGTAATTTTGATGCCAAAAGCCTTACCCTCTCCCTTTGATCGATGATTTCATTAAGGTTAAAGATCATTGTCGTTTGCCGAATCCACTCTAAGGCATTGAATTCGTTGAAGGGGGGAATGGCATTGAGCGGGAGATTCTTCCTTCTTCCTTTTCTCCCTAAGAGATTGGGGGAAGGATGACTCTTCACCAGGTTTGTTGCTTCATACCCTTCTTGAGTTTCATTTTCCGAGTCTGTTTCGTATTGTGATGCGTCATCTTCTTCATTTACCCCCTCGATAGGAGGGGCTTCTGGGGGAGTGTGATGGGGTCTTGATGATTGAGACCGAGTCACAATAGCTACGTTGCTTCTCTTCGGTTGAACTCTGAGCGACTTTCTTTTTAGACTCGGCATTCTTAACGGTTTTTTTTCTTTTGTTTAGGGGAAGGTTTTAGGCCTATTGTGATAGGGTTTCTTATTTCACTGTTTTTTCGGGGAATTTGAACTGTTTTTTTTTTTTTTTTTGTTTTTTTTTTTGTGTGTTTTTTTTGTTTTTGTTCGGCACTTTTTTTTTTTTACTGATTAGAATTTTGTTTATTAGGATTTTGCGTTTGTTTTCACTTCACTGTCTTAATTAGGCACTGTTTGAATTAATTCACTGTTTGACACTCTTCACATCAGTTAGGTATGGGTGTTCAAGGTTGCTAATGGGGTCACCATTCTTTGTATAACCCTTTGATGAGTTAATACAGTGATAATGAAAAGGGGTAATTACTACTTTTTATTTTTATTTCTAAGAGCTAATTAATGCAGGTGGTAAATAATGGTATCAATATTAACAGTTAACACAATGGGTCAGTTCACAGTCATTAATAATATTGGTGAAGGTTAATATCATAATTTTTATATTCAAACACAATTTCCGGCCTTTAACAAGCCGACACACAATGCGACTTCTCTTCTTGTATCTTGAAGCCAGACTGCCTTCCTTCCCTCGAAATGCCAGACATTTCGCGGGCAGCATTGCAGCGACTCACTCTCACAAAAAATGGTGCCATACAAAAGGTTGTTAAATATTTTCCATATATAATAAAATTAATAGTAGAATTTGATATACAGAGCAACTATGAGAGGTGTACATAATTATTGTGAGGGCAAGAGAAATTCTGCCTTCACATATATATATATATATATATATATATATATATATATATATATATATATATATATATATATATATATATATATACTGTATATATATTACAGTTTAGTCCTCGTATTGTGCAGATATGGTAGAGTGATTTCCGATTCTAGTACTTGTTCTTCTCAGATTAGTTTTATCTATCAGTGTCAATAGTGTCAAAGTGTTTTTGTTAATGAAATGTTGCGTTTTAATAACTTTAAATGGGAAATTTAATATTTTAAAGTCTTGAAACATCAACTTTTTATGATAAGTATTTGTTTTAAGGTTTTAAATTTTTACTGTTCTAAATTGTTTAGGGGTTTAGCCTATAGTTAATTGTTGGGAACTAAATTTTGTATTAGGTTGGTTTTATTATTTTATAGATTTTAGTTGTTTTATTTATTTTAATGTAGGTTTCTTGTTTACAATTTGAATTTACGAACGTTTGTGTGTGTGTGATTGATCGAATGACTAGATCGAGTAGGCGTGAGGATATGCGTAGATGGGGTCTCTCTGTTGACTTTGTCAGCATCCATGGTTTCCGTGCTAACTTCGAAGCTGTGGAATATCACCTCTCTAGCTCTCATCGTAACCTTTTACTTCTGTCTGACCCCCAGCTATAGCCAGGGGTTCTTTCTAAAATAGCTTTAATATCTCTAACTATACAACTTATTTCACAATTTCAGACATAATGGTTGAGTCTGTGCTTATATAAACATTAACACTACTGAAGCACATCTCGAAAATCTTGAATCTCCTAACTTCGATATTCTATATGGCTTAAGATCTTTTTCCTACAACTACTATTATCTTGTGTTTCTGCTACTGCTCCTTTAATGGAAAAGATTTTCCGTTTCCTTTTGAATATTTAACTACTTCTCACGAGATCGTTACTTCTCTTCTCATCCAAATACCAAGATCCTCTGCTTATGGAACTTCAACGCATACCACACTGAGTTCTTGGGTTCCTCTCATTCTGATATAGATGGCGAGGAGGCAAAAACATCTATTATTATCAGCGATCTGGAACAATTGGTTAAGGAACCTACACACATCCCGGATCGAATTAAACAGTTCCTGAACACTTGATTTATGCTTCATCACTACTCCTTCTCGACATAAATACACAATTTTCGCTTCTATCGGTAACTCTGACCATTCTGACAACTCTGACCACAATCTTATAAATTTTAATCTTAATGTTTAATCTCCAGCAGCTCCACCATGACCAAAACTAATTTTCTAGCACTTTAATCGGGTTAATTATAGGATGCATTGCGTCGCTTTAATAATGCTACCTACCCTTAATATAAGTCCTATAATTTGACTCGGAGGACGCTTCGGCATCTGCTGAAAAGGAAGGGTCAGTATTCGTCTAACGAATGAGCAGATTCATCCCATCTTCAACTAAATCTTCTCCTCAATTTCCTGTTCTCGTGCTTTTCAGAACAAAGACAATGCCTATCCGGAATGTAAAAACTCTCTTTTAACTATCACTCTTGCCAATTTTCATTTCTCTCTGAATCGTTGCAGGGATTTCACATAAAGGAAGTTCACTGACTTCTTTGGTTCTCCTATTGATATAAATAAACATCTGGCCCTTTGTCAAAAACATCTCTAATAACTTCTGTAAATCTGCCTTCTCTTCCCCTATTCGCTCTTTAGAATCTGTAGATATCACTTCTTCAGGATCTAATTTCTTAGGCCTCCTTTTTTCATCTAATTCCACCCTGAACGATTCAGACATCCCTCCTCCTACTCCTTCTTCTCTTAGGTGTTCCATGGCTCTGCCTTTGAATACACATGATCGGATGCATGAGATACTGAGATTTATGAGCGTCAGGAAGGCAAGTGGTCTGATCGGTATCCCTCCCTAGGTTTTGAGAGAGTGTGCTTCGGAGCTGGAGCCTATCCTCGTTCGATTCTATATACTCTCTATGCCTTTATACTAATACTTTCCCTAAATGCTGGAAGCGAGCATATGTTCAACCGATCCCGAAGAGTGGTAGCCGATCTGACCCTCTGCATGGAATCAAGTAAACCCTTTCAAATTCTGCAGGGGCTATTCTTAATAAGCACCCCTCCCCCAATACTATTATGGAAAGTAAAAACCAAAGAAATTTCCCTTTTCGACAACCAATGTATAAGTGGCTCGAGTTCCTTTGATTGCTTGCAGAGATTATCCAAGCTTCCATGTGGGGGATATCTTAAAGAGTTTACAACATATATCTCGTTAGATCTTACAACCAAATTAGTGCGCTTTTTTATCACATTTATAATTTCAATATTTTTCATTAATTGGACCCATGCTTCGTTTCTTTTTAAAAGTAAGAATAAGATTTTACAATTTGTTGAACTGGTCATGAACAAATTTTATAAGGATTTTAACCGTACTCTAGGCGCATATATCTATATATATATATATAATATATATATATATATATATATATATATATAGTATATATATATATATATATATATATATATATATATATATATATAATATATATAATATATGAAGAGGTGCTTGAAACTCTTTCTGGGGCACACGGCATTCTGCTGGGGTGTTCCTGGGTTTACAGGAGCAACGCAACCAAAAGTCAAGCAACAACGCGACAATGGGCAAACAGTGCTTGTTGTGACAAATTTTGAAAATCATAAGACAGAAAATTTAATTCGCACCAGAAGCTCAAACCATGACAACCAGCGTCCGCCGTTAGACAATGTACAGGAGGCTCTACCACTATTCTAATTCGCCTTCCCAAAAAAGAAGGCATCTCGGAACAGTTTACAAGTCTCCACTGCGATATCACTGCTTTGAAACTCAGTGCTTATTTGAAACCATAGAAGGATTCTTGAAACCCCTTGCTGGGGCTCTACGCCATTCTGCTGGGGTGCTCCTGGGTTACAGGAGCAACCACCAAAGTCAAGGAACATCCGACGTAGGCACAACAGGCTTGTTAGCAACAAATTTTGCAAATCAGAAGACAGAGAAAATTTTCATTCAGCGCCAGGACTCCGAACGCAAATCGCGCCACAGCGTCGCCGTTAGACAATGTTACAGAAGGGCTTACCACTAAGTTCAGTCAGCCTCGCTCTTATGGGGAGGAGGAGGATTAGACTAGTGGCAGAGCCTCCTGTACATTGTCTAACGGCAAGGCTGTTGGAGATGGTTCGAGTCCTGTGCGAATAAAATTTTTCTGCTGTCATATATATATAAAAATATATATCTATATATATATATATATATATATTATATATATATATATATATATATATATAATATATATTATATATATATATATATATATATATATATATATATATTATATATATATACAGTGGCGTATCAGAAATGTTTTTTCGGGGGGGGGCCAAACAAAAATCGTTCTTTATATATATATATATATAATATATTATATATAGTATATATATATATATATATATATATAATATATATATATAATATATATATATATATATATATATATATATATATATATATATATATATAAATATATGAAGGACCAAATATTAAATTCCTAAGAAAAAATGGGAAGAATTTTTATGAATTACTAAAATCATCTTAACTAAATTGTTAAATTTAATTGCCTGACATGAGAGTGAGCGAAGTCCAAGATAGCTCTTCATTTTTATTTCAATATTTCGATGTATGTAGAGGAGGGCAAGTCCAGTAAGTCTTTTATCTCCAATAGAATTTCTCAAGTAGGTTTTCAGAGGTCTTAATGTTGGAAAGCTTCTTTCTACTGAAGCATTAAACATGGTAAAATTGCCAGTATTTGCAACAAGATGTAAATTTTTGGAATTGTTGACTGTCGAACAAGAAACTAAGTCCATCTATTGCGTTTTTGGGTGACCTGGCTGTGATGGCTATTTCACTTCGCATAAATGCCATTTCTGCTTTTAACTAAATTGGGCGTTCAAGATCTTCTTGTAAATATTACAACAATCTTTTATCTTCTGCATATGGCACATTACACCCGTTCGGTATGCACAAATTGCAAGGAAAATTTAAAAACCTCTCTCCTAATGCTGATATTAAATCATCGGAAGTTGGAATGTTTGGTCTGTATTTTTGGAATTTGTTTTAATTCTTTGTACAGCAATTTCAATACTCAGTTCAGATTCAGATGCGCTTACCTCATTCTTTAAATATCAGCTGAAAAATTCTAATGTTGTTTTCGCCTGATGGTTTCAAGAGTTTTTAAAGTTTTATGCATGGACTTTGTTCTGACAAGACGAATTATATAAAATTAATTTAACTTCTGCACTTTATATTATTAACGGATATGATACTTAAAAATTTTTAGTGTCTAGAAAATTTCGGGGGGGGCCATGGCCCCCCTGGCCCCCCCCTAAATACGCCACTGTATATATATATATATATATATATATATATTACTATTATATATATATATATATATATATATATATATATATATATATATATATATTATATATATATATTATATATATATATATATATATATATATATATATATATATATATATATATATATATATATTTATAGGCCTATATATATATGTTAAATTAATATTTAATATGGGCCCTAAATTATATTTTTAAAACTATTATATTACACAAATTGTTTAAAATATTTTTCACTAAATATCTTTAAAAACACTAAATTTTATAATAAAAAGAGATAATTTTCGTTTATTATTTTCTTTCCTTCTATTTTTGTTACTTTGTTTCTTTAATTTTTCTTTGTTTGTTTGTTTGCTTTTTCTTTCTTTCTTTTTTTCTTTCTTTATTTATTTATTTATTTATTTATTTATTTATTTATTTATTTACTCTTTCTTTCTTTCTTTCTTTCTTTCTTTCTTTCTTTTTTTTCTTTCTTTTTTCTCTCTTTCTTTCTAACTTTTTTTTTCTTTTTCTTTTCTTTCTTTCTTTCTTTCTTTCTTTCTTTCTTTCTTTCTTTCTTTCTTTCTTTCTTTCTTTCTTTCTTTTCTTTCTTTTTCCTTCTTTTTTCTTTTTTCTTTCTTTCTTTCTTTTTTTCTTTCTTTTTTTCTTTTCTTTTTTCTCTTTCTTTCTATTTCTTTCTTTCTTTCTTTTCTTTCTTTTTTTCTTTCTTTTCTTTTCTTTTTTCTTTCTTTATTATTTTATTTTTTAATTTATTTATTTAATTTGTTTATTTCTTTCTTTCTTTTCTTTCTTGTTTGTCTTTCTTTCTTTAGTCTTGTCTTTCTTTCTTTCTTTCTTTGCATTTTTCTTTTTTTCATTTTCTTTCTTTTTTTCTTTTCTTTCTTTTCTTTTTTCTTTCTTTTTTTCCTTTCTCTTTCTTTCTTTCTTTCTTTTCTTTCATTCCTTCATTTTCTTTTATTTTCTTCTCGCTCTATCTTTCTAATTAAAACTTTTTTCTTTTCCTTTTTTTTTCTTTCTTTCTTCTTTCTTTCTTTCTATTCTTTTTCTTTCTTCTTTCCTTATTTATTTATTTATTTATTTATTCTCTTTCTTCTTTCTTTTCTTTCTTCTTTTTCCCTATTCTTTTTCTTTCCCTTCTTTTCCTTGTCTTTTTCTCTTTTCTCTTTTTTCGTTTTCCTCTTTTTTCTCTCGTTTTCCTTTCTAAACCTTTTTTTCTTTTCTTTTTTTCTTCTTCTTTCTTTCTTCTTCTTTTCTTCCTCCTCCTTCCTTTCTTATATCTATCTCTGTATTTTCTCAGACTATCGATTTTTAGTTTTTCTTTTTTTCCTTCTTTTTTTTTTTACTGTATTTTATTTTTTTTTTCCTTCTAACTAAAAAAAAACTTTTTTCTTTTCTCTTTCTCTTTCTCTTTTT
>JABUQX010114827.1:15000-17500 GCA_015478945.1 Trachelipus rathkii
AAATTTATAATAATTTTAAAAAAGGTTATGTAACTTACCTTTACCAATTTTATTTAAAAAGAAAGTCCGTTCTTCTATCTTTTGATTGAGGAAATTTATCAATCACTTCGAAAGCATTGCTAAGGCGAAAAGTCTTTCTTGCCTCATAGTGTTTCTAAGAAAGGTTTTTAAGTCTTTTTAATAAGGAAAACAGCGCTCTGCTTTGGACGCTTGTCATCGGAATGGTTATTAAAACTTTCAATAGTTTCACATTTTACTAAAAGTGGTTTCCAAGTGATTTTCTGTATGAAATCGAATAAAGCTATGGTTCCAGACATAGAACGAAATTCCTTCTAGGCTATAAAATTAATAGATAGTTTAATGTTTTAAGTTTCTTTATGCTCAATGAAAGTGTAGCACTTTACAAGGTTTCATTTAACATTTTGTTCTCAGGAAAGAAATAAGCGTGGCAACAATTAAATGTCCTGAGAATGTAAATCTATCTTTTATCTGACAAATAATTGAGAGATGTTGATAAGGGGATTTGGCCTGGGTGTGTAAAAGGAGTGGTTTGAAAGTAAAAACGTAGATAGAGCAAGGTTATGGTTGTGAGTGAAAACAGTCTCGGTGTGAAGGTATGTTGGATGGTGAGCAATTGGGAACCAAGTGGTCTGAGTTTAAATATTTTAGGATATATTGTTGGATGAAAAGGGACGGATGATGCAGAGGTGTAGAAAGAAAGTTGTGAATGGTAGGAAGGTAGCTCGTGCTAATAAATCCTTGGTAGATGTAAAAGGACTAATTGTTGAGTGCGCCGCTGGGGTTTTGCATGAAGGTTATGTTGTTACCTGTGTTAATGTACAGTAGTGAACTATGGTCTGGAAATAGAGGTATATGATCTAAAGTACAATGTGTTCGGATGGACAATCTTAGGGGTGTGTTAGGTGTGGGACGAAAATGATTAAATGAGGAATGAACGTATTGGGAGGATCATGTGTGGATGTGCAGGGAGTACATGAGCAGATTAACCGAGAAGTAATTGAAGATGGTTTTGTCATGTGGAAAGGATGGATTGATGTCGCGGTTCGGTTGGTTAAGCGGTGTATAGTGGTGAGTGTGGTTGGAATCGACCGGCTGACCGGCTGGGAGACCGAAAGAAAAGTGGATTGAGTCAGTAAGGAATGCCGGGAGGAGAGGAATGTGAGTTTGGCAGAGGCCGAGAAGAAAGGTGCTAATGGAGTAGAATTTCGGGGTTTTTGGTAAGGAGGTATGGTTGCTTGTTTTGTTCAGGTGGGATGAACCCACATTGACGAGATGCTAACAGTGAGGGTACTCGCCGTGCCTTGAGGCACCCTAGGTGTGATTTTTCTGACTGCGACGGATTCTCACTTAAAAAGGTATAAATGGGGCGGTAAGGCTTGGGCTTTCTTTCGACTTACGTCATATTCTTCTACTACTTTTCGTTCCGGTGGTGTGTTCACACCTTACCTGCATCTTGGGTACCAAGAGGTAATAATTAATAATAAATAAATATAATACATTTAATCAATAATAATAAAAATATAATAATAGTAATAATAAATAATATTAATAATAATAAATAATAGATAATAATAATAATAATAATATAATAATAATAATAATAATTATATAATTAATAATTAATAATAATAATAATTATAAATAATTATAATAATAATAATAATAATAATAATAATAATAATAATAATAATAAATATAATAATAATATATTAATACAATATATATTATATATATATACTATATATATATTATATAGCTATATATATATTATATATATACCTATACATATTTATATATATAATATAGTTTATATAATAATATATATATATATATATTTATTATATTATATATATTATAGGATATAATATTTTATATGATATATATAGTATTTATTATATATTATTATTATATCATATTATATTATATGTATATAGTATATATATATATATATATATATATATGATATATATATATATAATATAAATATATATTACTATATATTATTATATATATATTCATTTGGAAATACGTTTACGAAATTGCGCTTCATAACAAGAAAATTAAATAAAAATTTAGGAAGCGAAAAACAAATTTTTTTTTATATCGTTTATTTTTCAAAACTTGAGTTGAGACAGGCCCTGCAACGAAGTTTTCCCTATTTAGTCAATGTTAAATCATTTAAAACATTTTCAAAATATTTCGTTCAGTATCCCGATGAGATACGTTAAGGAAAGTTGCATTTATAATTGCAACGCGAGGAAAATCGAAGCCTTATATATAGTACTTCTTATACGCAGGTTATATTAAATAATTATAAATATATATATATATTTATATATATATATATATCTATTTATATATACTATATTATATATATATATATATATATTATATATATATATTATCTGATATATATATAATCTATTATATATATATTATATATATTATATAGTATATATATTATTTATTTAATATAGTT
>JABUQX010114828.1:0-32605 GCA_015478945.1 Trachelipus rathkii
TCAGTCGGTGATCTGCTCATTTAGTATAATAGCTGATGCAGCCGGCAGCTCGGAGTGATATGCATGTATGTGTTTGTGAACCTTTTATGAGTGGAACAAAAATCTGATACTATGTGAAGTTATCGCTTTTCTTAATTTACATGTACCAGTTTTAGAACTCTTAAAAGTATGATTTTTCCAAAAATTTCAACATTTGAAATTATTTGGTTAATCTTAAAATTGAGTTTTTAACGGTATTTTCAGCATTTGAAAAAATAATGTGTTTAATTGAAATGCAATTTCAAAAAAGCCTGACAAGCGAAATTTATTAATAGTTTTAGGTGTCTAGAATTGACGTTTTTTAATGAAGATTTTTCAAATATTTGTGGTTTATCATAAGCTTGAAATTTCCATTTGATTTTCCAAAAACATTAACTATAACGTTTTTTCAAACTGTCTAAAATTTAACGCTTTTTCTTTAAATTTATCTACAATGTAGCAAATTTAGAACGTCTTTAAAAGGTGACGAGATTATTTTCGTTAAATTTCAACGACATTTGAAATTTATTTGGTTAATCTGTTAAATTGAGTTTTTGTAACGGTATTTTCACAGTTTATGACAAAAAATAATGGTGTTTCCCATTGAAATGCAATTTTCAGAAATCAGAAAAAGAGAAGCTTATATTAATTGTTGTGTCTTAATCGACGTTTTTTTTAATATGCAAATTTCAATATTGTTTTTTTATATAACCAAATATTTCATTAGTTGTGAAACTCTGTTTTAATAAAAAATTTTAACTTCTAAAATTACGCTTTTTCTTAAATTTTCACATTACAAATTTAGAACTCTTAAAAGTACGGATATTTTCTAGCATTTGAAAAAATGGAAATTTGTTTTGTAATCTTAAAATTGAGTTTGTTTAACGGTATTTTCAGCATTTGAAAAGCGAATGGGTTTCTTTCATTGAAATGCAATTTCAAAAAGCTGAAAAGTGAATTTATTAATAGTTTTAGATGTCTTAAATTGACGTTTTTTAATGAAATTTCAATATTTGTTTTTATATACCAAATATTTCATTAGTTGTGACAAACTGTTCTGTTTTAATAAAAATTTATACTTCTAAAATTACGGAATTCGATAAGGTTTCTGCCTTTACAATGTTTAGCATCTCTAGCTGTAAGGTTTAGCGATATAAATAAAATTTGAAATTATTTGGTTAAATCTTATAATTGAGTTTTTACGTATTTTCAGCATTTGAAAAATAATGTGGTTCATTGGAAATGCTAATTTTCAAAAGCATGAAAGCGAATTTAATTAATAGTTTTTAGATGTCTTTAAATTAACGTTATTTTAATGGAAAATTTTTCAATATTTGTTCTTTATATGACCAAATTATTTCCATATGTATTGTGAAAACGTCACTGTGTTTTTATAAAACACTGTGTAAGTTCTTAAATTACGCTTTTTTTTCTTATTATTTTTACACTTCTAACAAATTTAGGAACTCTTTAAGTATGGGAGTATTTTTCCTAATATTTGCAACCATTTGAATTAATGTTGGTTAATCTTAAATTAAGTTTTTTTAATACGGTATTTTCAGCATTTGAAAAATAATGTGTTTCATTTGAATGCAATTTCTTCAAAAGGTGAAAAAGAGAATTTATTATTGTTTTGGTGTCTAAATTGACGTTTTTTTTAATAAAAATTTCAATAATTGTTTTTATATACCAAATATTTCATTAGTTGTGAAAACCTGTTTTAATAAAAAATTTTAACTTCTAAAATTACGCGTTTTCTTAAATTTTCACATTACAAATTTAGAACTCTTAAAAGTACGATTTTTTCCTAAATTTCAACATGTGAAATTAAATTAGTATGTCTTAAAATTGAGTTTTTTAACGGTATTTTCAGCATTTGAAAAAATAATGTGTTTCATTGAAATGCAATTTCAAAAAGCAGAAAAGCGAATTTAATAATAGTTTTAGGTGTCTTAAATTGACGTTTTTTAATGAAATTAAATATTTGGTTTTTATATACCAAATATTTCATTAGTTGTGAAAACCTGTTTTAATAAAAAATTATAACTTCTAAAATTACGCTTTTTCTTAAATTTTCACATTACAAATTTAGAACTCTTAAAAGTACGATTTTTCCTAAATTTCAACATTTGAAATTATTTGGTAAATCTTAAAATTGAGTTTTTAACGGTCATTTCACAGCATTTTGAAAAATAATGTGTTTTTCATTGAAATGCAATTCAAAAAGCAGAAAAGAGAATTTATTCTTGTTTTAGTGTTTTAAATTGACGTTTTTCATGAAAGTTTCAATATTTGTTTTTTTATATAAAAAATAATATTTCATTTGTTGTTGAAACCTGTTTAATAAAAAAATTTAACTTCTAAAATTACGCTTTTTCATAAATTTTCACATTACGAATTTAGAACTCTTAAAAGTACGATTTTTCCTATATTTCAACATTTGAAATTATTTGGTAAATCTTAAAATAGAGTTTTTAACGGTATTTTCAGCATTTGAAAAAAATAATGTGAGTTTCCATTGAAATGCAATTTTCAAAAAGGCTGATAAGTGAATTTATTAATAGTTTTAGGTGTCTTAAATTGACGTTTTTTAATGAAATTTCAATATTTGTTTTTATATACCAAATATTTCATTAGTTGGTGAAAATTTTTTTAAAAAAAAAAATTTTTTATTTTTTGGGTTTTTTTTTTAACTTCTAAAATTACGGTTTTTCTTAAATTTTCACATTACAAATTTAGAACTCTTAAAAGTACGATTTTTCCTAAATTTCAACATTTGAAATTATTTGGTAAATCTTAAAATTGAGTTTTTAACGGTATTTTCAGCATTTGAAAAAATAATGTGTTTCATTAAAATACAATTTCAAAAAGTCACGAAAGGATAATTTAATTAGTGTTTAGCGTTTGTTTAAATTGACAGTTTTTAAAGGAAATTTCATATTTGTTTTTATATACCAAATATTTCATTAGTTGTGAAAACCTTTTTTAATAAAAAATTTTAACTTCTAAAATTACGCTTTTTCTTAAATTTTCACATTACAAATTTAGAACTTTTAAAAGTACGATTTTTTTTCTAAATTTCAACATTTGAAATTATTTGTTAAATCTTAAAATTGAGTTTTTAACGGTATTTTCAGCATTTGAAAAAATAATGTGTTTCATTGAAATGCAATTTCAAAAAGCAGAAAAGAGAATTTATTATTGTTTAGGTGTCTTAAATTGACGTTTTTTAATGAAATTTCAATATTTGTTTTTATATACCAAATATTTCATTAGTTGTGAAAACCTGTTTTAATAAAAAATTTTAACTTCTTAAAATTACTGCTATTATTTGAGGTATCAAATTTTAAAAAATCTAGAATCTTACATTTGATCTTGCTGACTTTTCACATTTTCTAAAATTATTTGGTAATTCTTAAAATTGAGTTTTTAACGGTATTTTCAGCATTTGAAAAAATAATGTGTTTCATTGAAATGCAATTTCAAAAAGCAGAAAAGCGAATTTATTAATAGTTTTAGATGTCTTAAATTACGTTTTTTAATGAAATTTCAATATTTGTTTTTATATACCAAATATTTCATTAGTTGTGAAAACCTGTTTTAATAAAAAATTTTAACTTCTAAAATTACGCTTTTTCTTAAATTTTCACATTACAAATTTAGAACTCTTAAAAGTACGATTTTTCCTAAATTTCAACATTTGAAATTATTTGGTAAATCTTAAAATTGAGTTTTTAACGGTATTTTCAGCATTTGAAAAAATAATGTGTTTCATTGAAATGCTATTTCAAAAAGCAGAAAAGTGAATTTATTAATAGTTTTAGGTGTCTTAAATTGACGTTTTTTAATGTAATTTAATATTTGTTTTAATATACCAAATATTTCATTAGTTGTGAAAACCTGTTTTAATAAAAATTTTAACTTCTAAAATTACGCTTTTTCTTATATTTTCACATTACAAATTTAGAACTTTTAAAAGTACGATTTTTTCTAAATTTCAACATTTGAAATTACAGTATTTGTTAAATCTTAAAATTGAGTTTTTAACGGTATTTTCAGCATTTGAAAACATAATGTGTTTCATTGAAATGCAATTTCAAAAAGCTGAAAAGAGAATTTATTAATTGTTTTAGGTGTCTTAAATTGACGTTTTTTAATGAAATTTCAATATTTGTTTTTATATACCAAATATTTCATTAGTTGTGAAAACCTGTTTTAATAAAAAAATTTTAACTGTCCTAAGAACTTACGCTTTGTTTATTAAATTTCACATTAAATTTCAGAACGTCTTAAAGTATGGATTTTCCTACAATTTCAACATTTGAAATTATTTGTTAATCTTAAATTGGTTTTTTAACGGTATTTTCAGGCATTTGGAAAAAATAATGTGTTTTCATTGAAATGCGCAATTCAAAAAGAGCAGAAAAGAGCATTTATTAATTGTTTTAGGTGTCTTAAATTGACGTTTTTTTAACTGAAATTTCAATTTTTGTTTTTAATATACCAAATATTTCTTAGTTGTGAAAACTGTTTTAATAAAAAATTTTAACTTCTAGAAATTAACGGTTTTTTCTTAAATTTTGCAACATTACAGAATTTAGACTCCTTAATAGTACGATTTTTCCTAAATATTAACTTTGAAATTATTGGTAATTCTTAAAATTGAGTTTTTTTACGGGATTTCAGCATTTGAAAAAATAATTGTGGTTTCTCTGAAACTGCAATTTTCAAAAAGGCAGAAACCAAAGGCGAATTTAAATAATAGTTTTATGTGTACATTAAATGACGGTTGTTTTAATGAAATTTCAATATTATGTTTTTATATACCAAATAATTTTCATTAGTTGTGAAAACCTGTTTTAATAAAAATATAACTTCTAAAATTACGCTTTTTTCTTAAATTTTCACATTACAAGATTGTGTAGAACTCTTAAAAGTACGAGTTTTTCTAAAAAATTTAACATTTGAAATTATTTTGGTAAATCTTAAATTGAGGTTTTTAACGGTATTTTCAGGCATTTTTTGAAAAAACTAATGTGTTTCATTGAAATGGAAAATTTCAAAAAAGCAGAAAAGAGAATTTTTAATTGTTTTAGGTGTTTTAAATTTGACGTTTACTTATGAATTTTCAAATATTTGGTTTATACTCGCCAAAATATTTTATATATTGAACAACTGTTTTTTAATAAAAAATTAACTTCTAAATTACGCTTTTCTTAAATTTCACATTACGAATTTAGAACTCTGTTAAAGTACGATTTTTTCCTAAAATTTCAACATTTGAAAATTATTTGGTAAATCTTAAAATAGAGTTTTTAACGTATTTTCAGCATGTTGAAAAAATATGTGTTTCAGAGAAATGCAATTTCAAAAAGCTGAAAAGTGATTTTATTAATAGTTTTAGATGTCATTAAATTGACATTTTTTAAATGAAATTTCAATATTTGTTTTTATATACCAAATATTTCATTAGTTGTGAAAACCTGTTTTAATAAAAAAATTTTAACTTCTAAAATTACGCGTTTTCTTAAATTTTCAACATTAACAAATTTGAACTCTTATAAGTAAGATTTTTCCTAAATTTCAACATTTTAAGTTTTGGTATCTTATAAATTGAGTTTTTTAACGTATTCGTTCGAGCATTTGGAAAAATAATCGTGTTTTTCATTCAAATACAACTTTCAACAAAAGGCAGAAAGGAGAATTTATTAATTGTTTTAACGTGTCTTAATTGGACGTTTTTAATGGAAATTTTCAATATTTGTTGTTTATATACCTAAAGCATTTCATTAGTTGTTGAAACGTACTTTTAAGTAAAAAATTTTTAACTTCTAAATTACGTCTTTTTTCTATATTTTCACATTAACAAAGTTTAAGAAACTTGTCAAAGTACGATTTTTCTAATTCAACATTTGGAAAATTATTTGTTAAATCTTAAAATTGGGTTTTGAACGGGTATTTTCAGCATTTTGAAAAAATAATGTGTTCCTTATCGAAATGCAATTTCAAAAAAGCAGAAAAAGTAGAATTTATTAATTGTTGTTAGTGTCCTTACATTGAAGGTTTTTTAATGGAAATTTTCAAATATTTGTTTTAGTATACAAGAAGTAATTTCATTAGTTGTGAAAAACCTGTTTTAATAAGCATAATTTTAACTTCGCGTAACTTACGCCTTTTGCTTAATTTCACATACAAATTTAAGAACTCTTAAAAGTACGATTTTTCCTAAATTTCAACATTTGAAATTATTTGGTAATCTTAAAATTGAGTTTTTAACGGTATTTTCACTATTTGAAAAAATAATGTGTTTTCATTGAAATGCAATTTCAAAAAGAGCAGAAAAGCGAATTTATTATAGTTTAGATGTCTTAAATTACGTTTCTTAATGAAATTTCAATTATTTGTTTTTATATACCAAAATTATTTTTTTTTTTTTAAAAAAAAAAATTTTTTAGGGGGGTTGTGAAAACCTGTTTTTAATAAACAAATTTTAGACTTCTCAACTTACGGTTTTTCTTAAATTTTCAGATTACAAATTTAGAGAACTCTTAAAGTAGATTTTTCATAATTTCAACATTTGAATTTATTTGGTAAATCTAAAATTGAGTTTTAAGCGGTATTTTTTCAGCATTTGAAAAATAATGTGTTTCATGAAAATGCAATTTCAAAAAGCAGAAAAGAGAATTTATTAATAGTTTTAGGTGTCTTAAATTGACGTTTTTTAATGAAATTTCAATATTTGTTTTTATATACCAAATATTTCATTAGTTGTGAAAACCTGTTTTAATAAAAATTTAACTTCTAAAATTACGCTTTTTCTTAAATTTTCACATTACAAATTTAGAACTCTTAAAAGTACGATTTTTTCCTAAATTTCAACATTTGAAATTATTTGTTAAATCTTAAAATTGAGTTTTTAACGGTATTTTCAGCATTGAAAACATAATGTTTTTCATTGAAAATCCAATTTCAAAAAGCGAAAAGTGAATTTATTAATTGTTTTAGGTGTCTTAAATTGACGTTTTTTAATGAAATTTCAATATTTGTTTTTATATACCAAATATTTCATTAGTTTTGAAAACCTGTTTTAATAAAAAATTTTAACTTCTAAAATTACGCTTTTTCTTAAATTTTCACATTACAAATTTAGAACTCTTAAAAGTACGATTTTTCCTAAATTTCAACATTTGAAATTATTTAGTTAATCTTAAAATTGAGTTTTTAACGGTATTTTCAGCATTTGAAAAAATAATGTGTTTCATTGAAATGCAATTTCAAAAAGCAGAAAAGAGAATTTATTAATTGTTTTAGGTGTCTTGAATTGACGTTTTTTAATGAAATTTCAATATTTGTTTTTATATACCAAATATTTCATTAGTTGTGAAAACCTGTTTTAATAAAAAATTTTAACTTCTAAAATTACGCTTTTTCTTAAATTTTCACATTACAAATTTAGAACTCTTAAAAGTACGATTTTTCCTAAATTTCAACATTTGAAATTATTTGGTAAATCTTAAAATTGAGTTTTTAACGGGATTTTCAGCATTTGAAAAAATAATGTTTCATTGAAATGCAATTTCAAAAAGCTGAAAAGTGAATTTATTAATAGTTTTAGGTGTCTTAAATTGACGTTTTTTAATGAAATTTCAATATTTGTTTTTATATACCAAATATTTCATTAGTTTTTGAAAACCTGTTTTAATAAAAAAATTTAACTTCTAAAATTACGCTTTTTCTTAAATTTTCACATTACAAATTTAGAACTCTTAAAAGTACGATTTTTCCTAAATTTCAACATTTGAAATTATTTGGTTAATCTTAAAATTGAGTTTTTAACGGTATTTTCAGCATTTGAAAAAATAATGTGTTTCATTGAAATGCAATTTCAAAAAGCTGAAAAGTGAATTTATTAATTGTTTTAGGTGTCTTAAATTGACGTTTTTTAATGAAATTTTAATATTGTTTTATATACCAAATATTTCTAAGTTGTGAAAAACCACTGTTTCATAAAACATTACTTCTGAGTCTGAAATTAAGCTTTTTTCTTAAATTTTCACATTACACATTAGAACTCTAAAAGTACGATTTTTTCTCTAATTTTTCAACATTTGAAATTAGTTTGTAAATATTAAAAATGTGTTTTTTTACGGATTTTGAGCATTTGAAAAATAATGTGTTCATTGAAATGCAATTTCACCAAGCTCATATATATATATATATATATGAAGGCTATGTAAAAATTTTCAAACCTAAATATATAATAAAGATTATTTTAAAGTGTTTAACAACAATTAAGCCTGAATTTTATTACTTACCAATAGGTGATATTTCTCTTTCAGGATTCTCATAGGGATAAGGATTAGCATCACCCTGAAAATTATTTAAAAATAAATTTTTTTTTTCAAAGTATTTTAACAAATTATTTGGGTAACATCTTTTTAATTGTAAAATGATAAGGAAGGTTTATTTAACATCCTACCGGGTTAACCTTTTTGAAGTCGGGACCAATTGTGCTATTGGATTTGTTGTCTTAATTTAAGAATCATTAAAATAAGTTCTACAATGCGAGTCTTCATTTACTACAAGCAATCCAGACACAAAATAAGAAAAATTACATGGACAAGAAAGTGAAGAGGAGGATGCAAAGAATGAAGAATAGAATTTTTTTTTTAAATTTATTTATTTTTATATGTTTGCCCACGTTAGAGTTTTTTCTCTGGAATTTCTGCCCCGGGGGGTGGGTGCTGCAAGATTACACAATTCCCCCCCCTCCACCAGGAGGGTTACTGCCAAGAGAAGCCAGAATAGGGCCGGGCCCACAGGTCATATTTTTCGCTACTTTACTATCGTCCTCCTTCTACTTACTTATCTATGTCTCAAATCTGCCTTTTCTGTCATCTTTACTCTCATTGTAGGGAGACTACTACTCCTACGGTCGGGAAATGTCGAGAGCAACCCGGGTCCCCCTAAATATTACTGCCCTATCTGCCAAAAACAAGTTGGATATATAATATAGTATATATATTATAATATATATATAGTATATATATATATATAATATAATATTATATAAATGTATAAATTATATATATATTATATATTATATATATATATATACTACTATAATATATATATTATACTATTATTATAGTATAGTAATCATATAAAAGTGTTGCCCGATACCTAAAAATTTGAAGGCCATATGATACAGAGTAACCACAATTTTCATGTACCGTTACCTGATACTGATACCGATACCAAATATTTGCCGATCCCGATACTATTACTTTAATCCCTATATGCCCTAATATATATATAGTAATCTATATATATATATATATATATATATATATATATAATATATATATAGTATATATATTATATATTGGTGTGTGTGTATGTGTCATGTGTGTGTGTGTAACGCTTACAAGCAGAGCAGCCGTCAGGATCCACCTCGGGAGAAAATCTCTGGAATTTCTGCCCCGGGGGGTGGGTGCTGCAAGATTACACAATTCCCCCCCCTCCACCAGGAGGGTTACTGCCAAGAGAAGCCAGAATAGGGCCGGGCCCACAGGTCATATTTTTCGCTACTTTACTATCGTCCTCCTTCTACTTACTTATCTATGTCTCAAATCTGCCTTTTCTGTCTATCTTTACTCTCATTGTAGTGAGACCTATATCCTCAGGTCGGAAGATGTCGAGAGCAACCCGGGTCCCCCTAATATTACTGCCTGCTACTGCTGCAAAAACAAGTGGACTAACATAAGTATCTCGTGTGTGTAGTTTTGCTGGGATGGTACACCTGTCCGCTCACGCATTCCGAACCCCCCAGATACAAATGGGCTTACACTGTTCAACCTGTCAGCCCCTACACCACTAACAAAACCCCCTTCGATCAACACCTAATCCCAAAACACTCAACATACTACAATTCATATAATGGCTTAACAACAAATTCTCATAGAACTTAACACATTTCTGAAAAACACAAATATCCACATAGCTATATCAAGGAAGCCTCCTCGCCCAAACCCCCTCCTCACATTCTATGGTTACTATGCGCACTTATTCATTCCCTTGCCCAACCTCCCTCACCACTCTCTTACACAGTGGATCCACAACAGCAAAATAACCATATCATATATTATCAAACTAACACTTTCACACTCACTTCCCGCCGCATGTAATAAGATCCCATCTTGTTCCATACCCTGAACAAGACAACCTGACATACATCTCAACTCTTTATATTCGCTTCACTCACTCACCCAAAACCCGCCCAAAACAAACCTCCAGCCCCCCGCTATCAATAGCTTACAATATCATCTCATCCTGGAGGCGACTTAAACGCCTCCCACACACGCTGTTGAAGACTACCCACCGATTCCTCTGGGTAACATATTCTTAATTTTATTGGATCCCTGAATATCCTAACTCAAAAACTCCCACCAGAATCCTCCCAAGCCAACCAATCCTCCAACCTCACCAAAACGTCACTATTTTTGTTCCCTCCTCCCACATCACAGACTAAACTGGGACATCAACCACGATCCTAACATCAGTATCATCTCTCATCCTCTATATCCTGAACCTCACCTCACCCAAACTCCGCAAAAAAAGACACCCACGAATCCACTAATTACAAACAGCTAACTGGAAGAACTTACTAACCATATCGATCCCATATAAATCCTTACACCAACTACATACATAACTCATTAAACACCTCACCATCAAATCCATTTTAAGACAACATTATCATCAAATCAGGCCAACTTCTCTACAGTATCCGGTTAAGGTTCACAGAAAATCCACACATCCCAAACTATCCACCCGAAATCAAGTCACCTTATTTAAACAAAGAAACTTCCCTCTCGAAAACTCAGACCATACACCACATTAAACACTAACCAAATAACTAACCTAACCTAAACACTCAGATCTCTAATCTCATAATCACTAACACTATAACTAGTTTACAGAATACCTACAAAACAACATCTCTCGCATAATAAGAAAACCTTGCAGGTTATCAAAAACTCACACTCGCAAACTAACTCCCCTCTCACACGAATCCCTATCCGACACTCCGCCTCCTCCTCAAGAAGTCAACAAGCAACAGCCTCGCAACACTACGCTAATATCTCCCGTAGACCTACTCTCCCCATTAATAGGTTAACAAACAAATAACTCAATAAAACTTCCCTCAGATCCACAACCCTCCACTTCCTTTTACACAACGCCAACATGATTATCATAGACAATCAAAACTTTCTAAAAATTCAACTCAGCAACAGGACAGACTCAAGCTCCAAAACTCCCCTGAAACACCTAGTGAAAACAATTCTACCATCACAGAAATCCTTTAACAAATCCTGGAAGCTCAATAATATACCCCAAATCTGGAAACAAGCATTCATAATTCCAAACTAAACCCCAAAAAAAAAAACAATTCCACCATCCTCCTATCGCCCAAATCTCTCTCCTCTCCACCATCAGCAAACTGCTGAGAAACGTAATATTAAAGAAAAAAAAATATCTCCCGAACACATACACCTCGCAGAATCCAACATGATTTAAAGGCAATCATTCAACAACAACAACCCTCACTTCCCTCACACAACACTTAATAAATGGCTTCAAACCAAATCCCCATCACAACAGTCTATATATCTTACTAGCCATCGACATAACAAAGCCTTTGACACTGTCCCAATATACATTCTTATACAAAAAATCCTTCAATTCCCCCTAGAAAACAATATAACAAGTGGCTCTCAAATTTCCCTTACCAATAGATACGCCAAAGTCCCCCATAAAAACACCCTCTCACACTCCATTAAACTTACAAAACGGCGCGTCCCACATGGCACCATTCTCTCTCCATTTTTATTCTCTTCCAGTCTTCCATTCCTTTCAAGTCTCTTTTCACAAGATCTGCCCACTCCCACCCAACCAATCCTCCAAACTAATTACTTACGCAGACATAGGATTTCTTTGGCATTCCTGATTGCCTGAACTAATAGCCTGAATATCGTGCAAAAACGAAAACTTTCTTATGGGGTTTACTTTTGTTTTGCAATCAATTGGATTTTAATTAGAAGCTGTGATGGAGCCGGTCGATTCGATAAACCGAGAAATAATAAAATGTTTATAATTACAAAAAAGTGATCAACATTGTTGATGGAGTTTAAAGAATCGCTTTGGAAAGAGCTTTATTAGTGTGTAGGGAAGTAATGAAAGCTGGTGATTTTTTGGCTCGAAAGAGTGCGTCGATGACTGAAGGATTGATTGGTTGAAAATAAAGGTGCGTTTAGGAGTGGTTGAGTATGTTGTGGATCAAATCTTTACATGAAACAAATGATTGAGAAAATGAGGTAGAAGAATAAATTGTATTTCGGGTTTTATGATTTTCCGAACAGGCGTATATAGGGTTATAGAGGGAAGCCTATGGCGCAAGTTCAGTACATTATAGTGTTGGTGAATAGGCCTTTCTGAATGGAATCAAAAATATGTATAACGATAGTTAAGCCTGTGTAAGAATAAATGGTGTCAAAAGTGATTGGTTTCATATTAATAGCGGATGTGAGTCTGGGATGTTGTATGTACCCTTGGTTATTCAATTTGTATTATGGATGGCGTTATGAAAGAATTCGAGGTGGGATGGCAGGAAAAGGTGTTGAGAATGATGGAGTAAATTGGAGGCGATGGAGGTGCCCTCACTATTATTAGTGCGGATATTTTGGGTTTTTCGTGTTGTGAATCCTGCAGAAGTTTGAGAGGATTGGTAGAAGAAGATTTGGCAGGGTGGTAAAAGGAGGGTTTGAAAGTAAACGTAGATACGAGTAAGGTTATGGTTTGTGAGAAGACAATCCTCGGGTGAAGTTATGTTAGATGGTGAGGCAGCTAACAAGTGTCTGATTTAAAATATTTAGGATATAGTTTAGATGAAAAGTGTGAACGGATACTGGCCAGCGAGTGTAGTGGAAAGTGTGTTGATGGCAGGCTAGTGGCCTGGTGCAATTAAATCGCTGGTGGATGTAAAGGGACTAAAGTCCTTGGTGCACTAGGTCCTTACATGAGGGTCCCTTAACATGAGTTTATGTTGAGATGCTTTGGTCATGTGAAAAAAAGATTGGATTATAGTCGGGTTGGTTAAGCGGATGTATAGTGCCCAGTGTGGTGGGAATCGACCGCTGGGAGACCAAGAAAAAGTGATTGATTCAGTAAAACGAATGTCTGAAGGATAGAAATGTGAGTTTGGGCAGAGCGAGATAAAGGTGCATAATACGAGTGGAATGGCGGGGTTTGTATTGGGTCATGGTTTTGGCCCAGCCTTGGGCCCAAGTTAAAGGAGCCCTTACAACGACGATTACCATAGTTGAGGGAGCCGTCGCGTCCTCGTGAGCCTCTAGGATTTTCTGACTGCGACGAGCTTCTACTAACTTTTGTATAAAGGGGGCGGTAAGGCTGCTTTCTTTTCGACTTTTTTTATATATTCTCTACTGCTTTTCTTTTCCGAATGTCATGTCACGCGGTTCCGCACCTTTATACCCACAGCTTGGGAGAAAAAAGGTAAAGAAAGATATTATTATATAGCTAACAATTTTCTAAAAGCCAATTCTTTTTCTAACCACTTCCGTTTACTGGAAATTTTTATTTTAAAATTTTGTTCAAAAAATTACAAATTCTAACATTTGAATTTTTACAAAGCAAAATAATAAACTCCTTTTTTCGATGTGTAAATCCAAAAGAAATGTTGTAATCATTTTTTTGCTAGGATCTTTTTGATATTGCCATATGATCCTTAACAAATAAGCATAAATGAGGAACGTCTTCTAATAATATTTTCTTCATAATAATCAGTTGACTTTTCTTTCCACGTATAACATAATGACACCATGTGTTTGTCTCTTTATTTTCTCATGCATGCAAATACGGACATTCAAATAAGTTTCAAGAATGAAAGTTTGAAGCATAAATTCAAGAAAATTCCCATTTTATTTGATCTTTAAAGTTCAACCCTATTACACCGCTCGAACCTTCTTGTAATCTATATACTATGAAGTATATAAAGTAGACTTTAAATACCTATATTATATATAATATATACATTAATACTGTAAGAAATATATTAAAGAAGGAACAAATGTTAATATAATACTATATATAATATATAATATCTATATATATAAATATAGTATAGTATAATTTTATATATATAATATTATATAATTAAATATAATTAATCTGAATTATTATATATATTATAATTATAATATATATATATTAGTATAGTATATATTATTATATATTTATATATATATGTATGATAATAATTTTATAATATATATATATATAATGATAGTATATATAATATAATTCTATATATATATATCTAGGGTCTTGGGTCAAGTACAGTACTTGGACTTTGACTTCCACTACATTTTTTGAGTACTTGTACTCTGTACTTGCCAGTTTACTTGAGCCTTTTGTACTTGGTACTTGTACTTGCACCTCTTGAGTAGTAGGGCACTGTTTTTTGCAAGTACTTTTGGCATTTTTTACTTGCCAATATTTTTTTATTAAGATTTTCGTCTATGTATTTGAAATTGATTGTATATTCTTATGCATAATTCTAATAAATTCCGATTACGAATATAAAGTTGTCATTTAATATAATATATATATATAATATATTATTACTATATATATATTATATATAATATATATTATATATATATATAAAGTATATAATATATCAAATTTATTACGGTATTAACTATATTAGTATATATATTATATATACTATATAATATAGTATTATATAATATATATATTATCTATATATATATATATATATATATATATATATAGTTACTATAAGTATAAGTATATATATATATATATATAATATATCTATAATATATATATTATATATATATTATATTATATATACTATAAATATATATTATATATATAATATATAATATTATATTTATATATATATAATTATAATATATATTATATTATATATTTATATATATATTACCACACACGGGTTTCACAATGAATTTTGAATTTGATCCCTGACCAAATCTCAAATTTTTCCCTGACCCAACGTGTTCGTTAATTTTTGCATATAAAATATCTGTTACCCATTTTTTTGCAGCTATTTTCGTCAGTCATACATTAAGTTAATTGAAAATTTCACTTTAGAAACTGTTCATCTCTTAATTTAATTTAAAAATATTTTTATTTTTTTTATCATCAGCCTATATGCTTCCCCATAGCCGTCCAAGCGCACTCCTTTTTTTAACTTTTCCATAGTAAATCAGTTTTATTTATACAAAAAGAAAAAATTAAAAGTTACGTTAATAGCCTAGGTTAATAACGTCCACTGTGATCACAAAGTTCTAAATTTGGAGATTTAGGTTAACTTTTTTCTTCTCAAGCATCTGAATTTTCTGATTTTATAGCGTCTCGTCAAAGCTCTCTGTTTAACATCTTTCTCATGCTTCTCAAGTTTAAGATCTGTAGGATAATTCTCTTTTTCAAACCTTTTTATCTCTCCTTCTTTTGGTCGTTTTGACTCTTTGAGATGTTCTCATATCTCCTATGGGCAAGCTCTTACATTTGTCAACATTTTTTGAGTGATAAGAACTTTATGAAATACTTTCATGAGATCTTATAGCATTGTGCAATGTTCTTTGAGAAATCAGAGCTATTGGTTCTTCAGAATTCTCCACTAAAAATGCTTAATTTATAGTAAAGCCCTCCTTCCACTGTTCGCATTCATGCGAAAATATCAGCCTAATTAATGAATTGCCACAATTTCAACATATACTTGATTCCCAGGTACTATAGAAGTAAAAAACTAATCAAGTCTCTTAAAAAGTACAATCACCATCCAAACTATCTTTGAATTTTAATTCAAGGTAGAATGAGCTTCACTGCAAATAGAGAGTGTATTGTGCTTTTTGCTTTCTAGAAATATAGGGAGCAAGTCCATATTTATCACATATTTACATTTCATCTGCCCCATTTTTAAAATTTTGAATTTTTTAAACCGCACTATCTGGAAACATTAATTTAAAGTTTCCCTAATTCCCTTTGCCCCCCCCAACCGGGAAAAAGGTTTTTTGTCAAAGACATTTAACTCATCCACCCCTTAAATGCCCATAGTATTTCAGATCTTGTATCATCACTTTAATGCAAAAAAAGATCTTTTAAACATCATCTTGTAATGCAAAAGGAGGTAAACTGATTGTATAAACCTGGTTTTTGGTTGGTTAAATAGAATTACTCGGGTCATTTAACTAATCGTTGGAGTATGGATTAGAAGTTGATGGAAAAAAAAATTTCAGTGCACACACTTTCACTAATAATTTGTATTATGTAGAACAAGTAAACGAAAAAGTTTCTCTGTCATTGAGAGTGGTGCCTGCTGGAGTTTGATTAAATCAATAGGTTTCCCTCTTTGAATGTGAAATCTTCGGCTTGTGTCCCATGTTAGAATAGATCAAAGTTCTTTTTACTTACTTTAACAGAGCCGTTGGAACTATCAGGTCCTTTACTCAAACCACCTGATAAACAGTGGGTTTAATTTGCACGTCAATCAACTGGTCTTATAAGTTAGTTTTTCTTGTTGTAAGTCATTTTATATAATAATTTAAATGTTATAGCCATTAAGCTGCATCCATAAATTCCAAATCACTTCGTCAATACCGTCAATAGAAAAAGACACCGTCAAAAAGTATTAGAATCCCTAAAAACGAAAAGATATATAAACGGATTAATCATAAGTATGGTCTAAAACACAGGATCCATGACACTCAATCACCTGTTTCAAAGTCAAAAGAGGATGAAACTTGAGAACCAACCTCGTACAAGAGAATAGGAAATATCAGTAGGCTAGTAGTGAACTAAACAAATAGAAGAACAGACCAGGGAAGAAGTAATTGTTATGGAGGAGGATGTCATTCTCCGTGCGCGCATGGCACCTGTTTCATTCACGTATCAAATTACATGCTGCTTATCCACAAATTATAAAGGAAAAAATTATATTGATCAGGTCAAAAATATGCCAACTTGTGTCCATGGGATCATTGTCCTTGTCAATATGTTCTGAAGTTTTATAAATATCGCCTGACTTGTTTATGGATATTTCCGCCGACTTCAGCATAATCTAGGAATACGTTTCCCTGATCTAATTCTCCTGAGACCAATGGTATTTTTCCACATGATATTTGCCCGTACTATATCCAGAAATGGTGGTGAACCTCTGCAATATATTGGCAAGGATTCTACTAACTGAAGAGTCGGGTTCCTGAGCGAGTGTGGGCTCGAATATGTGCGAAAAATTGGCGTATCCTGTAATGGGTGTTCTTTCCTGACATATGTAATAGAACATTTATAGCATGAAATAGAGGGGTGTGTGATATATAATGGAGCGTACAGTTTCTAAAGTGCAAAAGTACCTTTATGCTTCCAGTCAAATACGTTATGGAAGAGTGTGTTCGTTGTATTTGCTTACCTGATGGTCAGGTACGTATCGCAGTCACGCGGCAGCGTTGTAATAATATACTTACTGAGAGCCTAAAGTAAAGGGAGTTTATCTTAAATTTAAAAATATTTCGCCATTTTGTTTTCCCTCGAAAATCTAAATCTAAATTTCTAAATCTGTGTAAAGTTGTTTTTAAAAAACCACATCAATTTTCCGTCGAATTCGTAAACTGATTTTCCCGAAAGCTAACTCATATAACAAAATATCATTAGAAGTCTGTTAATTAAGCCTTGAGTTGTCTTTAACCAATTTTGTGAAAGCCTAATTTTTCTCGAAAAGTGAGTCACTTCTATAATTTGCTGGGAAACCTCATTCTTCAGGATAATTTTTCAGGAAATCTCAAGTTATTTTTGGTAAAATTAACATAGTAAAGTAAATTCTTCAGCCCTGTTCAAAAAGATTTTTATAATTACGTTGATTAAAAATATGAGGAATGAAAACATTAGGGAATTGTATCGTCAATCCAGTAAGAGTATATAGGCGAGATGGGATGAAATTGGATTTGATTGTAAACAAAAGTGCGTTTATGGAGGTATAGTGTCCAAGGATTGGAAGAAGAGCAATAAAGCACCCTTATATAAGGGTAGGTGGATCAGGTACTGTGTATTAAGCAATTAGTTATTGCTGTGTAAGGATAGATATGATGCTGGTATTTTGGTCGAAAATGCGTCGAGTGACTGAAGGCCTGATTGGTGAGGAACAGTTGTTTGTTTGTTTTTTTGTTAGTTAGTCACCACGCTTCACGGCAGCCTACTTAAGGTGCGTTACGGTAACTGTAGAGGATGTTGTGGACAATTTTATCATTGACAGCCATGATTGGGAAATAGAGGGAGAAGAAGAATAAATTGTCATTTAGGTTTTATCGATTTGCCAACAGGCGTAAGCTAAGATATAGGAAGCTCTATGGCAACGTGGTAGCTATATATCATGTTGGTGGAATCTCTGAATGACATCAAAAGTATGTATACGATAGTGAATTGTGTGTATAGATAAAAGGTCGAAAAGTGATTTGGTTTAAATATTAATAGCAAGATGAGGCAGGGATGTGTGTATGTCTCCTGGTATGTCATTTGTATATGGAATGAGCGGTGTGAAAAAATGAGAAGTGGGGGAAGGAGTGGTGTTAGAATGATGGAGGTGGAAGAGAGTGGAGGGTTCCCTTCCTATTATATGCGGACGATCATTGGTTTTGTTGGGGAACTGAAGAGAGTTTTGAGAGAATTGGGTTGCGAAATTTTGGAAAGGGTGTGTAAAAGGAGGGGCTTGCAAGTAAACGTGGATAAGAGTAAAGGTATGTTTGTGGGTGAGAACAGATGTGTTATGTAGAGGTGAGCACTGAAAAAAGTGTCTGATTTAAATATTTAAGATAAATGTTGGATTAAAAGTGAACTGATGATGCAGTGTGTAGGAGGAAAAAGTTGTAAATGGCAAGAAGGTGGCTGGTGCAATTAAATCGTTGTGGATATAAAGGGACCAAAAGTCTTGAGTGCGCTAGTACTTACATAAAGGCATGTTTTTACCTGTACAGGGTTCACACTGAATTTGAATTTGAATTCCCTGACTTTTCCCTGACCAAATCCGCAAATTTTCCTCTGACAGCGTAAATTTCTTATTTGTGTATAAAATATCTATAATTATTATGGCAGTCCTATTTCAACCTGCGATGTTTCATATCATTAAATTATTGAGAAAGACTTACTTAAATTGTTCATTTCTCATGGTTCAATTTAAAAGAATAATTTTTATCGTAGTAATTCAGCCTATAAACCCTTAGCCGTGCATGAGCAGGACCAAAGCATCCTGTCTTTTATTTTTCCAAAAGAAATGTTTTATATAGCAAAAAAGAATAATATTAACATGCTTACATTAAGTAGCCTACAGTAATAGCGTACCACTAGTAATCACAAAGCCTCTAGAATGGGAGATTTTAGATTAACTTTCTTCTCAAGCATTTGGAATTTTTGATTTTAGTAGCGCCTTCTCTGTTAAAGCTTCAGATTTTAACGATCTATTCTACTTTTATTAAGTGTCTACTTTTATTAAATATGAATGTAGCTACTACCTTTTATCTCTTCTTTTTCTTTTCTGTTTTGGACTCTTTGAGATGTTCTTCAAATCTCCTATGGGCAGCCCATACATTTGTCAATATTTTTTGAGTGGATAAGGAATCGTTTGATGAATACTATTCATGAGATCTTATAGCATTGGTCACTGTTCTTTGAGAAATCAGACCCTTCTTTTAGATTCTCCACTAAAATTGCTTTTACAGAAAACGAAAACCCTTCTTCCACTGTCGTATTTCCATGCGAAAATATCTCCTAATTTAATAATTTGCCTCAATTCCGCATAACATTGATTCTCAGGTGCTATAGAAGAATAAAAACTCATCAAGTCTCTTAGAAGGATAATCACACCTGCAAAAAATATTTTTGAATTTTAATTCAAGGTAGAAATTGAGCTTCACTGCAATTGTAGAGGTAATTGTGCTTTTTCCTTTCTAGCAACAGAATCTGTGATGGTATGGTGTCAATGCCTCTAGGCAATAAATCAAGATCTTTGTTTCCCTTCTCTGGCTGATGAAAATACTATATCTATGATGCCAATGATGAGAGCCATTGGAAAGGATTGTCCTTCAGAGGACATCTTTCTAATATTTTTAATGTCCATTTTGATTTGCACAGTCTGGCATTCAAGTTTGTCATGTTAATCTAATGCAAAAAGCTTATGTTTTGTTGTCAGCGCCATTTTTACTGACTTTAGAAATCTTTTCCATAAGTATTTAAGTACGAGCATTGTAATCTTGAGACAGAAATGAACAAGTTTCAGTTTGAAGTCCAACACTTGTCCGTTAAAGTTAAGCTTTGTTTTTTGCTGAGTCATTTTATAAAATAAATATACTACATACTGACAAAAATCCAAAATCACTTCGTCAAAACCTCAAAAAAAACACACCTCAAAAAGTATAAATCCCTAAAAGAAAAAGATATAAACAATTAAGTCATAAGTCATACCAGTCTAAAACACATCCATATACCAATCACCTCCAATCGGAAGGATGAACTTGAACAACCTCTTGACGAACAGAATGGAGACGAATATGGTTGGTAATTAGTCGAACTAAGAAATCGACAACAGGAATAGAAGTAGATTTAATGAAATGTCATTCTTCGTCCCATCCTTTCTCATTCCTTATCAATACATCTCTCATTCCACAATTATCAGTAAGGAAAAAATAATATCAAAAATATGTAACTTGGTCATGATCATTCTTCATATGTTTTGAAAATTTAAAATTTCCCTGACATTTCAGCAATATTTATTAAAATGTTTTCCTGACTTTCCTACCAATGTTTTCGCTCCTACTGTTCCAGAAGGTGTTGAACCCTGACATGAACTTTAGATTCTCATACTTCTTATTCCAGACCATGATCTCAGTAAAAACATACCGTCATGTAAGACCCTAGCGCCATCAAGACTTAGTCCCTTTGTATTCACCACGGATTTAATTGCACAGCGCACCTTCTCGGCATCACGAATTTCCTACTCACTCGCATCATCCGTTTCTCTTCTCATCCAACATTTCCCTAAATACATTGTCTATGCTTGTTAATCGAACATACCTCTACATGAGGACTGTCCTCACTCATAAACCATAAACCTACTCTTATCTACAACTTTTACTTTCAAACCCTCCTTTAAACAGCACCCTGTGCCAATATCCTTCTAATCAAATCTCTCTCAGTTCAAACTCTGTCAGATTTCGCCAACAACAAACCAAGCATCATTCCGCATTAATAAGGTAGGGCACGCACTCAACGTCATCTCCATCCCATTCTCAACAACCATTTCCTGTTCATCGTCGGCCACTTCAATTCTTTCCATAACCCCATCCATGACGTAAAAAATTGAATAACCGACCGGACGAAATAACACACCGCTGCCTCAGTCAGCCCGCTACTTTAATAGACTTACCACTCACTTTTGACCCATTTGATCTTACACACGCCTCACTATCGTCATACATACTTTTGATTGCTTCTAGAAGCCTACCTAAGCGGCACACATCTATCATCTAACGACCTCATAACGGATCCCTATTGAGCCTAACATACCCCTGTTGCATTTCAAGTATGCCGACCGTTATAGATACCTGAAATGCCAATCTTATTGTAAACTTCTCTTCCTTTCTCTCGCGCCTCATTTTCTCTAGTCATGTTGCTTCAATTGTAAAAGATCTTGCATCGCACGCACAGTTTGCCTCTACACGTCCTAACGGCACCCTTGTTCTTGCCGACCAATCAGCGTCCTGTCAGTCGACTACGGCGCACTCATGTTCTGATCGAAAATAAACCCAGCACTATATCTCCTAAAAACACTCATAAACTAATGTCCTATACATTCTACAGTCCCTTTATCTCCCTCTACGCTTATATAATAAGGGTACTGGATTACTGTGCTCCCCTCCAATCCCTGGGAACTATACCCTCTCCATAAACGCTTTATTACAACAACTTCAAGATCGCATCAATCCACGCATCTTGCTTCGTTCTGACCTCATCGTTCACCAGTAATTGCATCGTATACCTGCAATTATACGCTATTCTTTCAACTTTCCCACTCGCTAAACTCAGATGTGTGTCCCTCCCTCTTTGCTAGAAATAAACGCGGTGCTGCAGTGCCGCAAATACTATCTCCTTTTTTGCAGTATAATACAAGCATCAAAACCCACACACAGTTCAATATCACCTCTTGTCATTATGCCAGAGATTATTATCGATTTTGCGAATTGTTTTGTCAACACTCCCGTCGCATTCCATTTCAATCCTTCAAAAGAGCAGGGAAATCCACCCTATTCATTATTCTGACAAGTTCCCTTATCTTACTTTCTAACGTCTTATCCGTCGCTTATCCTTCCGAGAAGAGGGCTTCCGTATTTTCCCCTTTTAGTGTCCCCCATCGATCCTCTCTCCAAACTGTTCATTTAAATCTTTTTTCTCTCTACGTGTGCATCTTTTAGCATTCCCTTTTTCCTCTTATATAATCTCGCAAGCATCTTTTCTTTTTTGAACACTCCGATTCTTTAATACTATTCAATCCACGCTTCTTTTTTACTAACCGCTTGAATCACCTCTTCATTGCACCACCTCACTTAACATTCTTATTCCTACTTTAGCAAGTCGCCCATACTGTCTTTGCACACTGCTAACAATGTGCTGTCCTTCATGCTTGCTTCCAGATTATTCATTTCAACTTGTCACTATTTAAACTGATATACTTGCGACGTTCTTAATACTATTCTATTACGTGTTCACTTAGAACTGTTCTTACTTTTAATTTAACCCCTTCCTGTCCGTATCACCTTCCGTCTTCCATCCAAGTCCGCCTAGACTTAAATTTACATATTGAAAGAAAAACATAATGGATCCCGATTAAGTCTCATTCCTTAGACCCCTCACTGATCGTTTAACATCCAACACGTACGTTCAAACATTCTTCTTCAAAAACTAATAATCATCATACTTTTCACGTTCGATACCATCTTCTACTAAAAAACCCACGCTAGTCATATCATTTATGGATACGCTTGTGTTTAAAGAAATATGACTTACACAACCAATACCTCTTCGGCCCTCAGCAGATACAGCAAGTCAGTTCCTACATTTTCATTTTCCTCGCCCGACTACCTCACCCCGTAAAACCCACGCTTAGCTACCATCAATTTTTTTTATTATTTATACTGATAAGTAGGTTTTGATATATATATCTATTATATATATATATATATAATAATATATATATATAATATATATATATATAGTATATATATATAATTATATATTTATATATATACAACTATATAATAAATGCAAATTATATTTTTTCTGTGATTTTTTTATTTTTTTTAAAATAATTATCAAAAATAATGATTTTTGTTTTAATTTTTTGATTATTCAATTTTTTTGATTTTTTCAGGCACAAATTGCCTTTATATTATGAAGAATGATAGAATTTAATAAATATATCCTTATTCTAGACCCTTCACAAGTTTTTATGTATAGATTATATTAGTTACATTAAGGTTATTTAAAATTATATATACGTATATTGCAATTTAATGATATCTGAGTAATCTAATTTATTTATTTAATATATTGAAAAATAATTTAAACTTTCCGATACTACTCATATAAAATGAAAGATATCTTAGTCATTAATCAGGGGATAACTAGTAATATTTTATTTTTAGAAAACGAAAAAATTTTCCTAGAAAATCAAAAAAATAAAAAAGTCATGATTTTGTTTTTTTTTTTGTTTTTTTTTTTATTGGCCCCCATAACACCCGGGTTTTAAAAAAAAAACGGGTTTGTTTTGTGGGGGAATTGGTTGAATGTGAACAAGTTGACATGAACAAATCTGGGGGCAAATGAATGAAGCAATTGTTAGTAGTGCAAAGGAAGTATTGGACTGTCTAAAGTAGAACTAGAATGTTTAAACAGTGAATGGTGAATTGAGAGGTGATGAAAGCGGTTAAGAGTTAAAAAAGAAGCGTGTTGAATGTACTAAAAAAATGATGAAGAACTCAAAGAAACGATGCTTGGAATTTATTAGTAGGAGGAAAAATAGAAATACTAAAGTTGTATACGTTAGGCATAAATAAAAGAGGTAATGAACAGTTGGAAGGAGGATGAAATGGGGACTTACAAGGAATAGGAAGTCTTCTGGAAGAAGCTCGCGAAGGTTAAGAGGTATGCAGAATAAAGCGGAATCTGCTAGAATGAAATAATGAATAGGGATGTGCCTTTGTAACTGATGAATGTAGGTGTGAAGAGGAGTGTTGTGAATAGAAACTCTTGCGACGAATCTGCACAATATTTTAACAAGTAATAACTAAGTGATAGTGAATGTGGTGTGGTTTGATTGGGCAAGAGAATAGGTTATTTTTGGGATGAGGTTTTAGTAAGTGGAGGAGGTATGGTAAGAAGGATGAAGAAGTAAATCGCAGGTAAGATGAAATTATTGGTGAAATGATCAAGAACTGGAGGCTAGATGGTGATGATTGGAGCTGTGAAGTTGTGTATAAGCGTTTATAGAGGGTAATAGTTTCCAGAGGGATGGAGCGCGTAGATAGTACCCTAATAAGGTTAAGGAAGGGGAATCTGTAGAAGTTATAGGGAAATTAGTTTATAATCCTCTATAGGAAGGATATTTGTTTCGGTTTGTAAGGTCGAAAGAGCTCGTCGAGTGACTGAAGGACTGACATTGGTGAAGACACAAGGTGAACTTTAGGATGGTTAGAGGTGGTGTTGATCAAATCTTTAATCGGATATACAATGATTGAGAAAATGATGGAGGAAGAAAATCTCATTGTATTACGGTTTTATGGATTTGCAACAGGCGCATGATAATAAAGGAGTTAAATTAGGGAAGCGTTATGGAAGTGTGTTAGGATATATTTTGGTGGTAGGTGCTTACTGAATGGAATCAAAAGTAGTGTATACATGTGGAAGCGTGTTAAGAATATAATGGTGTTTTTCCCCGAAAAAATGTCTGCGGAAAAAACAAAAGCATAAAATTTTGGTTTAGGCATTAATAAGCGGATAAGACAGGGTTTGTTATGTCTCCTTGGTTATTCCAATTGTATATGAATGGTTATGAAAGAATTAGAGATTGGGCTGGCAGGAAATGGTGTGCTAGATGGTGGAGAACTGGAGATTGATGGAGGGTGCCTCACCTATTTATAGTGCGGATGAATTGGCTTCTCTGGTGTGGCGAAATCTGAAGAGAGTTTGAAGGATTGGTAGAGGGATTTGGCAGGTGTGTAAAAGGAAGGGGCTTGAACAGTAAACGTGGTAAGGAGTAAGGTTATCCGTTGTGAGTGAGGACCCTCATCGCGTGTGAAGTTATGTAGATTGGTGACAGATAGAACATAGGTGTTGATTTCAAATATTAGGGTATATTGTTGGATGATAAAGGGAGACCGGATGGCCAGAGTGTAATAGTAGAAAGTTGTGAAACATGTCGGAAAGTGCCTGTGTCAATTAATCGTTGGGTGAATGCAAAGGACTAAGTCGTTGAGTGTGCTAGGTTCTATTACATCGAAAGTAAGTTTGTTCTCGCTGTGTTATTGTATGTTAGTGAGACTATGGTCTGGAAACAGAAGTATAGATCTAAAGTTCAATGTGTTCAGGATGACAATTTGAGGGGTGTGCTAGGTGTGAGCAGAATTAATAAAATGAGGAATGAACCTTATTAGAGAGTGTGTTGTGAAGAAAGCGCGTAAATGTAGAGAATAAATGAAATAATTTGAGGATGGTTCTTTGGTCCTGTGAAGGTGAATATGGGGGGGGATATTTTTAGTCGCGTTTGTTAAGCGGATTATAGTGGTGAGTGTGTTGGGAACCGACCGTGAGTTTGGCAGAGGCGAAGAAAAAGTGGATTGAGTCGGTAACGAATGTCTGAAGGAGAGAGAAATGTGAGTTTGGCCAGAGGCGAGAGTAGGGGTGCATGATAGGAGAGAGTGGGCGGGGTTTTGTATGGGGGGCATTGGTTGGGCCCCCTGGGCAAGGACTGACCTTAACATTGGACTATTTACCATTACTCGAGGGTTCCGTCCGGTCTCCATGAACTCTAGGGTGATTTTTCTGTCTGCTACGAGTTCTCACTAGAATTAATGGTACAGAGGGTGGCGGTAAGGTTGGGCTTCTTTTCGAAATTTGTCATATTCTCCTACTATACTTTTCTTTTTCCGGTGCTTGTAAGCGCACCTTACTCCCAGTCCTTGGAAAAAGAGGCGTTACGCTCAAAAGAAGACGAAGACAAGAGAAGAAAGTAAGATTAACTTTTAGTCTTAATTAGCTTATGTTATTTAATTAAATATTCCTTAAAATCTAATTTTTATTTTTTCTTTAAATTGAAAATGAATTTGAAACTTACATGATAATTTCTTATTATAGATATGATGATATACTTAACATTACTCAGCGTGAAACGTAGGAATAATATTTATTTAGACAAAACGAAATTTGCCCTAAAAACATCATAAAAATAAATTTAATGAATTTTTTTTCTTGATTTTTTTATTTCTTTGATTTTTTTAGGAACAAATTGCCTTTTATTATATTTTGATAAAAGCTTAGTAAGCTAATCCTAATTATAAACCTAATCAAAATAAGTTACAGGTATGTATAAAGTTATTTAGTTTAATTAAGTTATTAAATTATATATCTATATATATAGTATTACTATTATATATATATATATATGATATATAGTAATATAAATCATTATTATCTATATATATATATATATATACTATATATATATAAATCTAATTATATACTATATATATACTATATTATATATATATTCTATCTAAATAAATATATATATATCTGAGTAATTAATTTATTTCCTTATTTTAAATCATTTGAAACTACATTTTGATTAATTTGCTTATTATATAAGATTATATATACTTTTAATCAGGTGATAACTAGTAATTATTATTAATTTAGAAAAATAAAATTGTGTAAACATTCAAAGAAAATGAAAAAAATAAAAAAAAATTCAATGATTTTTTGATTTTTTGATTTCTTTGATTTTTTAGACACAAATATGCGTTTTTAAATTATTATTTTGAAAAATTAGCAATATCCAATTTTACCTAATAATATAAGGTTTATAAGTAATATTATTATTTAGTTTAGTTGTTATTTAATTAATGTATATATATACTGTATAATGAGTAATCTAATTTATTTATTTCTTTATTGAAAATGAATTGAAATAAAATTTGGGAAAAAAAAAATAAAAAATGAAAAAAACTTTTTTTTTGGGGGGGCCTTTTTTTAATAAATAAAGGAAAAAAATGAAATATACGCTTCCTTGAACCTGGTGAAATCAGAATATATTAATTTAGAAAAAAAAATTAGCTAAAAACATAAAAAAAAATAAAAAAAATTAATGATTTTTTTTTAATATTTTTGATTTTTGATTTCTTTGATTTTTTTTAGGCACAAAATAACCCTTTTTTATTTTGATTTTGATAAATTAGTAATATTCAATCCGAATTATTCCTAATTAATAATAAGTTGGTTAAGTCTAATATTATTCTAGTATAATCATCTTTTATTTGCTGATCTCCTCCAGCAATAATTTGATTAATAAATTTTATTTATATTATTGAAAATGATTGAAACTACATTGATGAATTTCCTATATTATGTCAGAAGAAATATTATTTATATTATTCAGGTGCTAAATATAAGAAATTATTAGAAAGTAGAAAAAAACTGTTGCATGATGGATATCAAAAAAATCGCACAACTCAAAAATAATCATGGATTTGTTCCATAAAATCAATTGAGTTAATCACTGACTTACTCAAATTTGATTTAATTTAAATTAAGCCATACACCTTGGTAGTTAATACGTCGTATTTTAAGGGCCTGAAAAGGAGTATTGTGGGTACTCACTGTATATATTTAAAACATCCTCCGCTATGCATACAGGTTTGCTCCACCTATTTTTATTTGTAAAAGGGTATTTTTTTAAATAAACTTTTTTTCAAAAACAAGTCCTGCCGCAGGTTGACCACAAAACAACTATATTCAATTAGTACGATCATAATATCATACATAATAATATATATATTATTTATAAGTTAACAAATGTCATTATCAAAATAGGTGGTGTATATATATTTATCTTTAATATATAATATATAGTATATATATAATGAACAAAAAATAATATGTGAAACTGTTTATCTCTGTGAAATTTATGCTATAAAATATTATATCTATAATCATAATATTATATATAATTACATAGTATATATATATATAATATATATATATATATAATATATATATAATAATATATATATATATATATATATTATGATTATACTATACAATATATAATATATATATAATATATATATTATATTTATAGGCTAGATTATATGACTAAAAAAAATAATAATACTCATATTTCCTTTCTTTCATTTCTTCCTTCCTCTTTGCCCCAAGAATTGGGGGTAAAAGGAACATCTAAAACATCTGGAATGTAGAAAGCAGTAGGAAACATGACAGAAGCGTCGAAAAGAAAGCCTCCAGCCTTACCGCCCCTCTGACCATTACTGAGTCTGAAGATATTGTTCACAGACACAGATACATCCATCCCTAGAGCATCATGGACCCGCGACGGACCCTCACTATGGGTAAATCGTCAATGTAAGGGTTCCCATCCCCTGGCCCAGGTGCCAGCAACCATGCCCCATACAAAACCCCGCCATTTCTCTGCTATCATGCACCTTTATTCTCGCCTCTGCCAAACTCACATTTCTCTCCTTCAGACATCGTTCACCGACTCATATCCACTTCTCTTCGGTCTCTCCAGCTGGTCGATTCCCATGACACTCTCCTATACATCCGCTTAACCAACGCGACTATCATTCATCTTTCCACATGACCAAACCTCCTCAACATACTTTCATTTATGTTCTCTCTCATCATTTACTCCTTTCTCCACACCACACATCTCTCGTATACGTTCATTCCTGATTTTTAATTCTTCTCACACCGTAGGCATGCCCCTAAGATTTGTCCACTTCGACATAAATTGAACTTTAGATCATACTTCTTTATTCCAGACCATAGTCTAAATACCATACAATGACACTGGTAACAACATACCCTCCATGTAAAGATCTCTAGCGCACTCAAGACTTAGTCCGCTTTTGCATTCACTAACGATTTAATTGCGAACCCATGCAACTCTTTCCTGCATTTCACCACACTTCCTACTTACACTCTGCACTTCATGCCGTCCTCTCTCAACACATTACCCTAAATATGTTAAACTCGACACTGCTTCCAGCTGCTCACCATCTTAACATAACTGTCACCTGACTGACTGTCCTCACTCACAACACATAACCTTACTCTTATGTACTCTTTTACTTTCAAACCCCTCCTTTTACATCCCTGCCAAATCTTCTCTTATCCAATCTCTCAGATACTTCTTCAGATTTCATCCACGAATCAGAACCAAATCAGCCGCATATACTAGGTAGGGCACCTCACTCAGCTCTCATTCTCTGCATATGTCTAACTACATGTTTCTGCCATGTTTTCCCACTCGAATGTTCTTTTCATAGTACCCATACCTACAAATTGAAATCAACCAAGAGACATAACAACAACACTGTCTGACTCGCTATTAATCTAAAGCCAAGTTTTTCCCCAGAACCGAATTGGGAACCAAAAAGCCGGATCCGATCTTTTCTTACACAGCGCTTGCGAGCGTATCTTTACATGACTCTTTGAATTCCATTCAGAATCCTTACCGACAACATCCGATAGTATCACTCAGATACCTGCCCCATAAAGGGCTTCCCTCATTAACTCTATCAATACGCCTGTTGTAAATCCCTAAAACCTACCATATTATGGTTATTCTTTTCTCCCTCATTTTCTCATCCATTTGTTTCAATGTAAAGATTTGATCAACACATCCTCTACCACTCCGAAACGCAGCGCTGTTCTCTCACCCAATGCGACGTCCTCATCACTCGCCAACTCTTCGCCCACAAATACCCTGGCATTATATTTCCCTGAAACCCACATAATCTTATTCCCCGATAATTTCTACTGTTCCTTTTGCTCCCTCCGCCTTGATATAAGGGCTAACTATTACCGCCTCCTCCAATCCCTTGGAACTATAGCCCTCGCATGAAACGCTCTTATTACATACAACTCAATTCCAATCAATCACGCCATCTTCGCCTCCACTCTTGATCATCTCACCCCAGTAATTCAATCTATACTTGCAGATTACCATTCTTCACTTTCTCACTTCTACCACTTACCCCCCTTACTAATAACCACTCATCCCCAATATTTTACCATCAACCACACACATTCACTACACCTCATCATCGCTCTACTGTTAATATTGTGCAGGATTTTTCGAAGTGTTCTTCACACACTCCTACATCCATATTATCAGTTACAAAAGCACCATCCTATTCATTATTCTAAGAGATTCCCTTACTCTCAATCTTAACCTTTCGCGCTTCTTCCAGAGAGCTTCCTATTCCTGGTATGTCTCATTCATCCTCCTTCCAAACTGTCATTACTCTTGTTTTCTCCTACGTATGCACTCTTTAGTTCTTAGTCTTCTTTTTCTCCTTATATATTTCCAAACTTTCTTTTGAAACTTCCATCATTTGCTTTTAGTACATTCAACCACGCTTCTCTTTTACTTTAACCGCTTTCATCACCTCTTCATTCACCATTCGCTGTTAACATTCTTAATACTTCTACTTTGAGCACATCACACACTTCCTTAGCAACTACTACTAACTGCTTCCTTCATTTGCCCCAGATTTTGTTCAGTACAACTTGTTCACATTCAAATCGATTTGACTAAGCGAGACTCTTATAACTTATCTATTGTCTGCATTGTACTTCTCTACTCTTAATTTTTACATACTCTTTCGTTCACCCTTCCTTCCCATCCCAGCCCCCACTAACTTAATTTTTCATAGAACAACATAATTATCCGATAACCCATTCCTAAACCCCTCCTGATTACAGTCGCACACACATAATTTTCACACACAGTCCTTTTCACCAACACAAATCAATCATACTTCACTCGGTACCACCTACTACCACAAACTCTAGTATATCTTAATGGATATCTGTGTTAGAAAGTATTACTTCACACACATACCTCTCTCTTCACGGAAATACCATCACCTTCCTACCATCTCATTTTCTCTCTCGCCAGCCTCCAAAATCACCTTTATACCATCCTTTTGATCACCTAATCAACCATTCAGGTCCCCCACCACTATCAATGAAGCTCCTACTCACCCATCCAGAACATAATTCAAATTATCCCAAAAATCGTACTCTCTTCACGTTTCCCTCAGAATGGGCGCCAGTACGTCACAACAAATACCTTGAACTAAAATTTAAAGTTTTAACCATTAAATTCAGGACTCAGAATTTCCGAGTGACCTTTAGCTTTGTAAACCAACAGGTCACTTCTCAAAATTGCAACTCCTTCTCATCCTCTCTCATTCGCTTCCCACACTACACGACACATTTCACACACAGCCACTAATTTCACCTTTCTTCAATCTTTGCTTTCAGTCACAGCGAGCAATATCACATTGCCTTTCTAAATAAATCCACACCTCGTCTCCCTTCTCCTCTCAACATTTGATTCCTCTGACATTCACTGTACCCATACGGTTCATATCAATTTCGCCGAAAAATTTAGAATTCGTTTATATTATATATTATAAGTATATTATAATAATAATATTATATTATATATATATTATATATAATATATTATATATTATATATATATATATATAATATATATATATACCCTACAACAACACATTAAATGCTTAACAACCCCCTTCCACCAGATAATACTCACTCAAATAGACAAAACAAAGCTTCGACCTGTTCCCACGCACATCTTATGTCAAAGAAATCCCACTCTCCCCTGGTAAATAATGACAAAATTGGCCCTCAATTTCCTCACTATGCGTTTTCGGCAATAGGTTCATCACAAAAACAACACTCTATTCCATCAAATTACAAAGTGGCGTCCCACAGGGCGCCTCTCTCCCTTTCTGTTCAACTTTTTCACAGCAGATTTACCTCCCCAACTCATCAAACTTATTACTTACGCAACACATCAGTTTGTTCCCACGACACGACGTAACATAGCACACAACCCCAGGAATAATTACATTATAGAAAACTTGGTTAACCTCCAGATATTGACACATCTCCCCTTAAATCATCCATTAATCTTAACTACTGACCGTCAACCCAATCTCCTCATCTCTATACATCACCTGACAATAACTCCTCCACTACACAAACACAAATATTGGGACTTACCTATGACACTCACTAATCCCCCACTCGACAAATCACATCCTTAACGACGTACCTAACCCTCCAACCTTTCTCATCATGAATT
>JABUQX010114829.1:0-17500 GCA_015478945.1 Trachelipus rathkii
TTACACTGTTCGTTTTTACTTTTACTGTCACTTGGCTAATGATAAGAAAACAAATAGAAGTGCTTAGAGAAAAAACGAAAATAAACATTTGGAAAGTAATTAATCACTCTTTTTTCCCCACTGAAGCAAAAAAATTATTTTATTCTCATATATATATATATACAAACTTATATATAATATATATACACTAATATATATTATATAATATATAGATACTACCTATACAATAAATATATTAACTCTACTAAAGATGGTACTCAAAATAGTACTATCACTATACTCAATTATTACTAACTCAACTACTAGCATATAATATATATATCACTACCTATATATATATATTATATTATACTACGGTTCCAACGCACTCCTTATCCATGGATTTAAATAATTTAACCTCCACCCGAGTTAAACAGTGAATATACGCCAGCAGGAGATAATAAGAATATACGGATAAATCATCCCTCCTTAGTAAATAAAAGTGCGGCCACACCGGCGCTAGCAACCTATATCTTCATTTCTGGTAGCCAACGCCGCTGGAATCGGTAACACTAGTTGTTCACCAACGATGGCTAAAGTGCTGCACAATCGGTATAGGGGATCGGAGCGACTGCTTGTGTTCTAGACTGTTACGTAGAGCCCTTTTCTCTGAAGTGTTCCGCGCGAGTGAATTTTTATTCTTCTTATTATTGCAAATTTGTTACGGTTATCAACCCATTAAGGATCCATTGTGGTGTCGCCCCCATTTTCGGGCGCTAGACTCCTAAATCATCTTTTGTTAGGTCTGCTCCTGTAACGCAAGAGCACCCGAGAGCAGAAGGCCAGGTAGACATGTACCCTAGGCAGTGCATGTCTCCACCTATGAGTACACACATTACTTGCCTCCCACGGTAATAATAACTCGCTTACTGTCCTCAGGGGAGTTTCAAAGAGTCTAGATGGTTTAGATCCGGACGCACGAAAGACTTAGGATAAAACTGTTCCGATTTGTGGATTGCACTTTTTTTTCTCTAGAGTGATGCGTCGGATCGGCACTCAGATGGTTAGAAAGCTTTCCTTGTTATCAGTTCGTCTAATGCGACACGACATGATCGCTTGTTGTCCCGACTGGTTCGGTCCTGTGCGCGAGTGAATTTATTTCATTCGTAATTGATTATTGCAAGAATTTGTTCGCAAGCATTTGTGCCATTTCGACGTATCTTGACCTTTGTTGGATACTCCTGTAACCCAGTAACACACATGCAGAATGCCATGTAGCCCGAGCAGGTGTTCCAACCTCTTGTCGATTTAAATAAGTTCTAAGTTTCAAAGCAGTGATATCGAAGCAGGAATTTAGAAAACAATGTTTCTGTATATCGCCTTCTTTTTCTGGAAAGTGTGAAATCGGATAGTTATAGAGCTTTCTGTAATTGTCTAACGGCGACGCTGTTTGTCGAGGTGTCGAGTCCTGGCCGAGTGAATTTTCTTGTCTTATTATCTTGATAAACTATCAGAGAAAAGATGTATAATGATTTCATAGAAATTTCTCTTGACTTTGGTTGGTTGTCCCTGTAACCCCAGGAGCACCCCAGCAGAATGCCAGGTAGCCCAAGTCAAAAATAAAGGTGTTACAACCACCCTCACTTGATTCTAATTAGGTACCCTTGAGTTTTAAAAAGCAGGGATATCGAAGCATAAGATTATAAATATCTGTTCCGAGATTGCCTTCTTTTTCGTGCGGAAGCGGACATTAAATAAATATTTAAATTTCATTTAAAAAAAATTTTTTTTTATAGCATACAAGAATCTAAAAACATTTTCTAATTGTTAAAAGAATTTGTGACATCACCTTATTAGCATATGCTATCCTTATTATGCTTATTAAGCATTTGAAATTGTGCTTTTCCACGTTGTATGGCTTGAGAGATTTGACGTATGATTCATCTATGACGTTGAGGATATTTATTGGCTATTTCAAAAGATTTACCGCCTCTCCTCCCTGAAGATTGTTTTAGTTTTGATAGACTAGGCATTATATATATACTTCTTTTTATTTTTTTTTACATGATTACCCACTCACGGGCAATGCCCTTTTAAAAAGGAGGGGCAAAAAAGTAACTAAATAAATAAATAAAAAATTAGCATAAAGAAAAATAAAAATTAAAATAAATGGATAAATAAACCCAACCCTGACCCTTGCCTAACGCAATTCCCCTTCGGTTGGCGTAGACGCGGGACTTAATAGGTATATTATTGCGGGGAAATATAAAAGAAGGCAAGGCGTTCCACAAAACAGATGTGACTGGAAAGAGGAGGTACCATAACGAGTGATCCTCGAGTCTCCAACATATTCACACAATTTTAATGAGAGAACAAGGCACCTCCTCTTTGTTTACGAGGGCGACGCAGTGCGTGAGGAATGCGAGAGTCAATTCTCGCGAGCACCTGCCGTTGTAACATATTTACACTCAAAGAGATAGGGCCCCTACGTCACGACGCAGAGAAAGAGGGTCAGGAGAGTCAGAAAGTATGACGCAGAGAAAGCCTCTTAGCCTTAGCTTCAACTCTATCCAAAAGGAGGGTGGAAGCGCGGATCCACCCCAAATGTGGGAACAGTATTCCATGCAGGGCGAATAAGACCTTTATATAACTTTATATATATATATTATATTATTAATTATAGATTAAAGAAGCACATCAGATTTCATAAATTTCATTATTTATATATTATATATATATATATATAGATATATATATACTATATATATTTATATATATATATATGTACTATATATATATATATATTATTTAGTATCTATTCTTAGCCATCAGTATAATATACTTCAATGTATACATACATTGTAGTTAAAATTTTATATTTCATATATTTATAATATATATATATTATATATATATTATCTATATATATCTATATTAAATCATATATATTCCCACGCAAATGTAAATAATTATTTAATTCAGCTTTTTTATATGGAATATTTCTCATTTGTACTGTATCTTTTGGTAATGATATTTTTACCTAAAATAATATTTCTTGCAAAAAAATTGATACCCAAAATCTAACTCCGGCTCCGGCTCCGGCTTCCGGCTCCGGCTCCGGCTCCGACTAAGGTTCTCTGCACTATTTTAAAATTGTTCAGACACGCCTTCTGGTAATAATTTTTTCTAAATTAAAAAATATTTTAGTCGAAAAAATTTCATACTCGGCTCCCGCTCCGACTCCGGATCCGGATCCGACTAAGGAATTTGCACTATTTGAAAATTATTCAGCACGTCTTCTGACAATATATTTTTTCTCCTAAAAATATTTAATGAAAAAAATTCATTACCCAGGATCCGGAACAGGATCCAGATCCGACATCGACTTCGGCTTCGGCTCTCCGGATCCGACTAATGTACCTACACTATTTGAAAAATTGTTCAGCAAGCCTTCTGGCAATAAATATTTCCCCTAAAAAAAAATTTCTGAATAAAATTTATACCCAGGATCCGGATCCGGATCCAGATCCGGATCCAGATCCGGATCAGACTAAAGTTTTCTGCACTATTTGATAACTGTTCAGTACGTCCGTCTGGCAATATAACTTTTCATCTTTAAAAAAAATAATTTTCTTGAAAAAATTTCATACTCCAGTTCGGCTCTGGCTCTGGCTATGGCTCCGAACTCCGGTCCACTATGACCGGTTTCTGCTCGGATCCGACTAAGGTTTCTGTACTAATTTGAAAATGTTTCAGCACGTCTTCTTGAATAAATCTTTCAACCTAAAAAATAGTTTTCTGAAGAAATTCATTACCCATTAAATTTTCACCTAAAAATATTTCTTGACAAAAATTCATACCCACGGATCAGATCCGGATTGACGCCCGTCCTGTACTGCGGGCGGAGGCTCTCGACTTCGGCTCCGATAACCGACTAAGGTATGCACTATTTGAAAATTGTTAAGCACGTCTCCTGGCAAATCATTTTTACCTAAAAAATATGTTCTGCGCATCGAATCCAAATTCACGTTCAAGGATCCTTTTTGTTGTTCCGACTCGCCTCCTGATCCGACTTTATGTTCCATCAATCCTCCTACGCTATTTTAAAATTGTCCTCACACGCCCACAGTCATTCTGACAATAAATTTTTCCCCTAAAAAATATTTCCCGAAAAAAAACCATTCCATAAGCAGGATCCGCCTCCGGAAAACGGCTCCGGAGCAATACGACTATCCACGTCTCCCGTCGAACTAATATGTTTATCCATACACTATTTGAATAAATTTCCTGCTTTCTTGCCCATACTGTCATTCTGGAACGATCCATTTAATATTTTTCCAACCTAGAAACAATTATTTTTCGTGCACCGAGAAATTTCATACCGAGAGACACGCGGTATTCTCACGGCTCTGACTACTACGGCATTTCGCTTCGGTTCCGGACCTCTGGACTTCGGGCTTTCGCTTCGGCTTCGGATCCGAATAAAGGTTTCTGCACTTATTATAATGAAAACTATGTACTCGAGTTCACCTATACATTCCATTCCATAGCCCCTTACATTTCACTTACTCACCACCAGATTTTACTTAACACACCGACTCTTCTGGACCCAAGAATTTCTACTTAACAATTTTTCCACTCAAAAAATATTTCCATGAAAAACTTATAGCCACAGGGGACTATGTGATTAATACCGCCCCATCCAGCACTACGGCCTTCACCGATAGCCACAACAACTCAGATTCGCTTCGGTACTCTGCGGAACCGAATCACCGTTTGTCTCTCTTACTTATCCGCACTACTATTCTGACCAATCAACATTTACGTCTTTACCACACTCCACACGACGGATTTCCTTTCACCTATCGACCTACACAATAGCATAATACTTTTTCATTCTACACTCTAAACAAAAATATTTCATGATAAGATAAATCTCACCCATAACCGCTAGGATTCCGGATCCGGATCTCGCAGATCCGACACTTCCAGAGCTTTTCGTGTTCTCGGATCCGTACTACAGTGTCTCTGCCTACTTTGAAACCATATAGCTTCGGCATTCACGTTCTTATGACCAATAAATTTTGCTAACAATGTGTTCAAAAAATTATTTCCGAAATTATTACTTAATCATCCACCCAGGATCTTAATGCGCCGGCTTCCGGTCATTCCGGATTACGTCTTGCTCTCGGATCCGATCTTAATGTTTTTTCTTTATAGTTACTATATTGGAGCATGTTCAGGTACACTTTCCTTCTTGAAATAAATTTTTCACCTCAAAAAATATTTCTGAAGGAAAATTCTTACCCAGGATAACCGGATCCGGATTCCGGCTTTCCTTGTTCTTTTTCAGCTTCGGCTCGGGATTTCGTAAACTAATGCGTTTCTGCACCTATTTTTATTGTTTAACCGATATTTTAATTGCTTCGCGATACTACGTTCTTCTGTACAATGCAAATTTTCAACTTCCAAAAATATATATTTTTTATTATTATTAAAAAATTCAATATCCTCGATGGATCTCGCTTCTCGTGATACGGTCCGGATACGTACTTCGCTTCGGCCTATCATCCGGCTTCGGCTTCCGCTCCGGTATCGAGGGCTTTATATGTATTTCTAGCACGGTATTTGAACATTGCCTCGCACGTCTTCTCTGAAATAATCTTATTTTTCACCTAAAAAAATATTTTCTGAAGAAATGTATCATACTCTGCAGTTGATCGAGTCCGGTATTCCGACCGCTACCTGATCTCGGCTTTCAGTCTCCGGGTCCCGGCCAAGGTATATTCTGCACTAATTTGAAACAATTGAATCTATTCAGACGACGGTCTTCTGTACAATTTTTCTATTTTTTCTATCAAATTAAAACTATTTTCCTTCGAAAAATTCATTACCTCAGTGATCCGCTCCTGGATCCGGTTATGACTTCTGGGGCTTCTGCTCTTCCGGATCTGTACTAAGGTTCGCACTTTGTTTTGATAACTGTTCAGCACGTCTTTTGGCATAAATTTTCACTCTAAAAATATTTTTGAAAAATTTCTATACTCCGGCTCCGGCTTCGGCTTCCGTTCCAGCTGCGGCTTCGGCTTCAGGCTCTTTTCCGACTACCGGGCTCTGGCTTCGGACTCCGGCTCCGGATCCGGCTCCGGATCCGACGTAAGGTTCTGAGGCTATTTTTTGAAAGTGTGTTTAAGTTCGTTCTGCAATAAATTTTTCATCTAAAAAATTGATTTCTTTGAAAAACATTTATACCGCAGGGTATCTGGCTCCGGCAATCGGCACCGGCAACCCCGGTCATCCGGCACCGGTCACTCGGCACCAGCCACCAAGGCTCCCGGCCTCCGGCTCCGGCTCCCGGCCTCCCGACTCCAATTTATTTGCTGAGTAAAGATCCGAAGATGGGTTGGAGGTGAGATATGAATATATAAATAGATTTTTCTTATAATTATAAATTAACTTTTTGTTATTAGGACTCTAACGCCAACCTGGAATTAAACAAGTTTCCGGAAGACTCACGATTTGGAAGTTTACCTAGCCAATTCCATTGTGTTCTCCGGGTTAAATTTTAATTTTTTGGACTGAAATTTAAATCAACCATTTAGAACCCCAAAAAAATAATTTACACATTATCCATAATGATAGTTCCGTGTGAAGGAATAGGTGTGGGTAGGTAGTAAGATATTAATTGAATAAATAAAAAATTAGATTAATATCATAATTATAATTTTTAAATAAAATCTATTTTTTTCTCGACTCATTTCAAATAACACCAATTATGAGTATGTAAGGTATTGAAATTTTTTTAGTTTCGTACCTTTACCTTTACTTCAAATCTCAATTCCAATGTTTACCATTTTATCAACCATTTAGATTATTTATTACTAATGAAAATTTAGAGTATCTTCATTCAATGTTTATAATCCATGATGTTCAGTTTTTTATGTTGTGAGAATTTTCTTCTTAATAAACCTTAGTATAATTATATTAAAAAAAAATAATGTGAAAATTTCTGATTTTGACAGTTCATAAAAGTTAGGTGGTTTATGGTCTTCGATGGATTATGTCTCTCCCCTTATTACGTAGTAGCTTTCAGTGTGCATCGTAATTATAGAAATTTTTTAATTAGCATTTTTTGCATATTCAAATATATATTGAGAAATATTAATAACATCCTGGATTTTTATCCAATAATCCTGATTCTCATTTCTACTTTCAGCTATCTGTTTCCGTATTATGTGTTGCATTCTGGGTATCAATCACGCGTTCTGAATTATTCCTTATTGCAGAAAATTTCTGTCAAGCATTTTTTGACATGGAGTCCCATTTTTCCTTTATCTATTTTCCATATTCACATATTTCCTGGGATGGAACATCGTTTTTTTCTTCTGTGTTCGTTTCGCTTAACATCCTGTCAGACTTATTTTAGGTTTTGAAATAAAAATCAATGAAAGAGTATAGAATTGAAGGGCCTTTGCTGATGTTTGACATAATTTTAAATAACAAAACTCTTTACAAACAAGTTTCTTGATATGCTTGAATTAATTCGTCAACAAGGGCTTTCTGTGCTAGTTTTTCGCGCTAAAACGTTGTTGTGTTCCCCCCCGAACAGGGACAATTTCAAACTGCCTTATTTCAAACTTTCCAGGGCATTTCTACTCTCAGTATTTCATTCATTGAATTTTCTCCCCTCAAAATTCGTTTGTCAACTCATGATTTTTAACGATTTTGCGGTTCTCACGCACAAAATTCCTTTTCTTTCACTCTTTTAAGCAATTCAACTGTAATTTAGGAAACCTCCCTTTTTAGAAAGCTGAAATACTTGCTGATAATGTTTAAAGCTTTACCAAGTTTGTTTTTATAGAGACCTTTAACGGTTAATATGTATTGTCGATGGCAGAAGAATTTTTCTTTTCCCTTTTTGAAACCATCTTTAACGTTGTGAGAGCCTGGTTTTAGTACATCACGTGGATTATAGGCCAAGTCTCGAGACGAATATATCGGCTGCTGCTAATGGGCCTCTAGGCTTATTCTGTCCGCGGCGGTTGTTTCCGATTTGCAAAGGAAGGCACATAGTACTTTTACAGCCAGTTTGCAGTGTCATGCTTATTACTCTTTATAACTTATCATTCAGAAAACTAGCTTTTTTAAGTCAGTTCTTGGCACTTATCCATGATCGTGCTCATTTTTTGTAGTTGAACTTGTGTTAAATTATGTAGGCTTCGTTTCGTAGGTTTCTCCTTTAATACTTAAAGAATGTGGGCACAATGGGAACTAGTGCGGAAGATATTGTCCCATATATGTTTAAGGTTAGAAGCAGCCTTAGTGTGTATAGTTTGATGAGTCAATAAATCAATCTCCATTTTCTTGTCCTGAATTGGTAGACAATGTCTAGACTCTGTTTAAAATCTTAATCCTTGAATGTTGTTGTAAAAGCACAAGCTATCCCTATTACCGAATAAATGTTTTCTGATATCAGCATGCCTGTAAACAGAAGGCTAAATTTTGTAATCCTCACGTCCTTTTTTTAGTAGATATCTTTCTTGAAGCGCGAGAGGCAGTAAATCGCTCGCCTGTTGTTTGCTTTGATAATGCATTAGAATCACGTCTAAATTTTTCGTTTAAATTAATTCGGTGTTCCTGTACCGAACAATAGTCTTGGTTTGATTTCTTCTTAGTTTTTTACATGGCTGCATTCCGATTGGCTCCATATAAGTGCCAGGGTTGTCTGGAATAGTCCTCTTGAAACCAGGAGGATAGATGCATTTTCTCTTTAAGGGCGTGGCGGTTGCGAGCGAAGTTGGAATTGTTGGTCTTTGTTAATGGGAGCACTTCGGGGACTGCTTACGCTGATCTCAACGTTTCAGGTTTATACAATACAGAACTTTAACCGCACTGGGTTTTCGTTATTAATTCTTCTTGCTTATTGTGACCTGTAAGATAAAAAGGTATTACTCAGAAGTTAATTTATATCTTACTTAAATAATTACAGTTGTCGGTTTATTAAAAGATGTGTTATAACATACATTTTTTTTTATATTTGCTGTTTATTTTATTTAATGAGTACATTGCAAAAGCATAAACTGATTACTGCATTTAATGGGACTTTTTTTTCTATTCACTCAACTTTTTGCTATAATAGTAAAAGGATCTAAAAATTGAGCTAGGTTCGGAATCGATTTTCTGAGAAATTTATAGCTCATAGAAAAGATTTTAGTTATTTGATGGTCCTTGGTTTAGCTATTTTTTATCACTTCTTCCTTTTCAGCGGTTTTTATAATTAAATAACTCAAATAATTCAACTGTTCCTCGCCAAATTTAATCTTTCCATTCAAATATACATTGTAATATGCCAGTCTTTCTCTTCAAGTTTTTCCAATTCTGATGTTCGAATTCCTTGTTTCTTTCTTTATTAGCGGTGCAATCGGGCAACCGCTACCTTTACATCGAAAACTTTTATAATTTAATCTTTGCTTGTAGTAGCATAATGGTTGTTCTTGCTAGTTCCTTTCGGGGTTGCCGTTTTTCTCTCTGTTGCAGCTTCTCCCACGATCTTGAATTTTAATGTACCATATATCTTTATGTGCGTCTCCTTTCATAATGGTTACTATAAAAGTTCTCTGCTATGAAATTCACATTTCTCGTCAACTACCTCTTATCTGCTTCACTAACTGAGTTTGTATTATTAGTATCTCTTTGATTTATTTTCGGTCTGTTTGCTTATCTTGGTGTCTGCTCTTCGATGTGTAACTCACCGAGCTGCCCTTCGTTATAAACGTTTGCCCCTATCCTTCTCCCCACGGGGAAGGGATTTTGACTGTTTCCTGGGGAGCAAAAAATATTATAAATATTTTCCGGTATTTGAACCATTTCTTCCGTCAGCGCTTTTTTTCCATAGTGTCTAAGAAAATTTTAATATGGATCTAGTATTTCTTATAAAACTAGTTCACGCATAAATTTTTAATCAATTTCCAACAATATTAGATAGACAGAAAATCCATGTTTTCCGACAGAGTCTCTTTTGGTTTTAAACCATCTTTGAACACTAATTGCACTCTCATAGGTAGACATGGAGTATACATAATTTGCAGCTCTTCTAACAACTCTTCATAGCAGTTTTCTGTCAAGTCGAATTTTATTTAAGCCGCTAAATTTGTAGGCAATATGGTCCAGAGCAATTTTATTCTTTTCTTGGAATCATACACTGAATAGGGCTTAAATATATATTGTCTAACTTGTCTAAGCCATAAGATCACCCTTGTTTCTTCAAAACAATTTAAATACGTTGCATATAGAGGGCCCTAGTATGAAAGCCTCTTGCGTAGCAGAGATGTGGAGGATTAGGTATATCAAACAATTCGAATTCTCTTTCTTGAATTAAATAAGATGGGGTGAGCTTTCTTTCCTCTCACTTGAAGAATAACTGATACTCCTTCTTGGAGCAGTTTGGTTTCTTCTGACTGGGGTACCGATATTTTGGGGGGAGTACTGGCATTTGGGGGAAATTCGGGAAATTGAGTTTCTTTCTTCCTCAGTTTTTTTTTTTGACTTTGGGAAGGGTTCTTTTCATAAATGCCATAATGAGGAACAATAGAAGGAAGGTTTTAACTACCTTTTCAAGAGTTTACAGGCCAAAAAAGTTTACATTCACTGTATTAATTTGCTTATCGGTTTCTCCGTTTCGGATATCAGCCCACTGACCAACGGATTTGCATCGCATTCACTTAATATTGCAGCTTTTATTTAATTTTATTTCTATTGAATCAGAATCTGTTGGATATTCAAGTCACTCCGTAGTCAATAGAATTTGTAAAGCAGTAGTTTTGCCTTCCTCTTTACTCTAAAAAATCTTGGTTGAATGAGACCTTTATTCTATTGTAGTAGTATTCTATTGTAGTAGTATTTAACATCATCATTTTTATTATTATTAGTAGTATTGATAATGTTTGTACTATTTACATCGTTATTATTATTATTATTATTATTTATTATTATTATTATTATTATTATTATTATTATTATTTTATTATTATTATTATTATTATTATTATTATTATTATTATTATTATCTAGGTTAAATTTATTATTATTATTATTTTATTATCATTATTATTATATTATTATTATCTATTATTATTATATTATTATATATTATTATTATTCATTATTATTGTATTGGATTATTATTATTATTATTGTTTTTATTATTTATTATTATTAATTATTATTTTATTATAATTATTATTATTATTATTATTGTATTGTATAAAAATAATATTAAGTTAACGTTTATCACCATTAAAACTGTAAGTATTATTCTATTTTATTATTGCAATTATTATAATTATAATTATAATTATTATAATTATTATTATAATTATTATTAAAAATATTATTATAATTATTATTATAAATATTTTTTAATTATTATTTAAAATTATTCATTATAATTTTATTATAATTATATAATTATCTATTGTAATTTCAATAGAGATATTAATATAGCAATAACGAGTTTGAGTTCATTTTTATTAGGTAACTTGTTGCACTGATTCCGAATATGACCTCCGTTTTCCTAGATTAAGGTTCTAGTTTTTGAGATACAAGGTGGTCACAAAAATACATTAATAACAACAATTTATGTTAGGTTGTAACATAATTCACATAAAAAAAACAAAAAAAAAAACACAAAGATTATCAATTGTTAATCGAGTAAGTAAATCATAAAATGCTAATAGGTCAAAACATTCAATTCAGTTCAATGAAATCACAATTAATGCATTACAAATCGCTGTCTATATGATTGTCTTCTGTGTGCAGAATGTGGACAATCACGTTGAAGGCTCCAACATTAGTCTGCATCATGTGTGTATCCTATCTTCCTTGGTATCTTTCTTCCATCATCCACCTGATATCTTGATGGAACCTTCTCCCTTTGTGGGCCTCACTATACAACAGTGCTAGATTATCCAGAAACGATCCTAAGTGACTAGTAAGAATAAGTGAACTTTTATGCCTCATATAGCATTTCAAATTTTTTGAAGTCTGAAAGCATTCTTCTGTACGAGTTCTACATAGTTGGCAGACTTATGGTTGCCCAAGAAGTTCTGAACAACCAAGACAAAACTTTTCCAGTCAGATGCTTCAATATCAGTCTCATGGAAATTTATGAAGTTGTCATGCTCTTGATGATTGGCGAATATTGAACGGGCCGCTAAAGATTCTCAGCTTTGAGTTTTCTCCACATACTCAATCCTGGAAAAATCTTTGCAAATATATTTGAAACTTACCAATCTTTGTCTAGGGGCCTAACAAATTTGCTTCATCAGTCCTAGTTTGATGTGGAGTGGTGAGAGAAATTAATTTTTCCCCTGTCAACCAGTGGTTCGTTAATGATATTTGATGCACCTACAGTCATATTTTTTCTAGTAGGCCATACAACTTTTTCCAAGTGGTTTTCTTTAGCCCTACTATCCCACAAGCATATGGAACAAGGGAACTTAGTATATCCGCCTTGCTGACCAAGTAAGATGTTGACCATCTTCAAATCAACGCATATACGACCCTGGTGGTTCATTATATCTTATGCTTTGCAAAGATCATTCTTATCACTATTTCATAATTCCATCTTTAGTTTTTGTTGAGTGACCTATTTTAATCGATGCTAATATGCCAATTTTTTTTTTGTTTTTTTTTTTTTTGTTTTTTTTTTTTTTTTTTTTTTTTTTTTTTTTTTTTTTTTTGTACAATAAAACGACACTTCAAGCTTCTGGTGAACTATCCATAAACATTCGCCAATCCTCTGGTCGGTATTTAGGTAACCCAATTTGGAGTCTTCTTCCATTAAATATGGAAGAAGTACTACCTCTCTTGCCCGAAAAAAAGTTATTTACATTCGCCTTGAGACAGTTCTTTTCACTTAGTCTAGATGTAAAAGCTCAGAATCTTGCTTGGGGAGACTTAACTCTCGTACTAATTCATTGATCACTTCCTGGGAGAACTGTTGCCGTCTGTGTAGAAGTACTTCTTCATATTCACTACCAACACTATCTGGCACGTTTTGGCACACACAATCCTGGATATCTTCTTCATCAGACAATCCTAGGTCTGGGAGTGTAGTGCACACTCGGGATGGGGACATACGTGGAGTGTGGACAGTTCGGGCTTGCTGAAATTCCAATCCGATCTGCAAATTTACGATTTCTTGATAACGATTGAGTACCATTCACATTACCAAACAAAAATAACAGTCAACTGTGGTGATTTCTTTGGCTTCCCGGCAATATCATAGGCACACAAAAATGATAAAGCCTTTTCTCGTCCATTTTTCCATCTGACGGTAGATTTCAGACATCACGTTTTACAGACCATATGGGGAGCGCAAGACTTATCTTGGTCTCCCGAGTTTCATTCCAAAGTTAATGCGCCAGATATGCTTGCTTCACAAAGTTAGTAATATTAATTCTTTGGTTCTCCTGGCAATATTCACCACAAATGTATCAGAATACATTGGGGTTATTCAAACAGGCTCTTCGTGAGGTACTCAAAAAAAAAAATGAAAATAGAAAAAAATAAACTATACATATAAAGGTAAGCCATTAAAAAGAAATAAAAGATATTACTTTAAAATATGCATTAAAAAAGATATTTGGTTTAAGAGTAATCTGGAACACCCCTGATAATTCCAGAACTATAGCCAATCTTGAAATATAGATGTCATTTCTGAAATCAGGACACCCGATATACTATAAATTCGATAAAATATACTTGGCAGCAAAAAAAAAATTTTTTTTGTTGGCCAGTGTTATTATTATAAATATTATTATAATTATTATTATAATTATTATAATTATTATTATAATTATTATTATCATTATTATTATTATTATTATTATTATAATTATTATTATTATTATTATTATTATTATTATTATTATTATTATTATTATTATTATTATTATTATTATTATTATTATTATTATTATTATTATTATTATTATTATTATTATTATTATTATTATATTATTATTATATTATTATTATTATAATTATTATTATTTTATTTTTTTTTACCAAAAATTTATTTACCCTTTAAATATATTTAAATTCGTTAAAATGAAATAATTAACAGTACATTTAAATCGAATTAAGAAAAGCTAAAATTATCTGTGTAAGTAAGTAATAAATTTGCAAGTAAAAAAAATACATATATATATTTTTTAATAGTTGCCAGGTTTGGAATGTAAATTACAGGCTAATTCTTTCCTCACAGAGAAGCATGTTAGATCCAAATCATGATTCATTTGAAATGCTTCGGAAATGGTTCGCTTCAAATGCTGAAGACGGTAGAAATTTCTTGATGAAGGCAGGGCCGAAGTATGAAAAATGTGTCAAATGGTTATCCAAACATAGTCACGAAATAATTAATTTTTTCACTGATGTATGTAACCCTCAGAAACCTTTTGATGTTTTGATACACTCAGATTGCTGGACAAATAATATGCTGTTCAAGTAATTATTATTATTATTATTATTATTATTATTATTATTATTATTATTATTATTATTATTATTATTATTATTATTATTATTATTATTATTATTATTATTATATATAATAATAATAATGAATAATAATAATAATAATATAAATAAATAATTAATAATTTAATACTAATAATAATAATAATAATAATAATAATAATAATAATAATAATAATAATAATAATAATAATAATAATAATAATAATAATAATAATAATAATAATAATAATAATAATTATTATTATTATTATTATTATTATTATTATTATTATTATTATTATTATTATTATTATTATTATTATTATTATTCTTATTATTATTATTATTAAAGAATAATTATGAAAATTTGTTGAGCTACCAGCAGAAAGCAATAACGATACTTCCCGTAATCCTAATTTATAACCATTTTATGAATAGGCTTGATTTCAAATCCATGCTCAATATATTATTTCACCGAGCATACAGTCGGGTAGATTTTGGATCAAGTTTTCTTAAAGTTTATTCTTTTAAATTAGGCTGAAGTTATTTGAAATATAAAACATTTTAGGTGTAGATTCTTTGATGACAAATAACTGATTAATTAAAAATATCAATTATAAATTACTTTCCGAATAGATATAACGAAGACAATATTCCTGTGGATATAAGACTCGTTGATCTTCAAAATTCTGCGTAAAGCTACTCCAGTTGCGGATTTGCATTATTTTTTCCATTCAAGCTTAAATGGAGACTTCCGTTTGCAAAATATGAACACTTTGATCACCGCTTACTATGAATCATTTTCTAATGTGTTTAGAAGAGCAAGAAAGGAACCCCCGTTTACTTACGTGGTAAGGAAGTAAAGAGTATATAATGTATGATTTAGAGGATATTTGAAGAGGAATATCTAAAATTTAAATTAGTTATAAATTTTTACTGTTTTATTCTATAGGAAAAAAATAATTACTAAATTATAGTTTCTTTTAAGTCAGAATTCCCAACTGCTGTGTTTTGAAATTTGCTGGAAGTAAAAAATTATTAGTAAACCATAATGGATCTCTCCCATTAAAAGTGAATGGGAAAAATGACCTCTTACTTTCAGTTTTAATATTTTAGTTATAATAATACCATTATGAATACAGATCGCACGTAAAGTCAAAGGAATGTTACTCCATTCAGGAAAGCTAGTCCAGGAACTATAATAAATCGTTCAACTTTTCAGTTTATTATGGTATATACACTGATTGTCCATCATCAATACTAGAAATTATAAATATTTTACGCTCCTGAGCGCTTTAAAGAAAGGTTTTATCTCATGATAGAGCACAGCTTTTTATCACTAAGTAACAATAGTTGCACAACTTGTGTGGAAAGAAATATTTTAAGAAGTTGTTGTTGAATCAGATTGACAAAATGGTAAATTCGTTTTCAATCCATTTGAAGTATAGACTTTTAAAATATGTTTAATAAATAGTGATGCTACATCTCAATAAAAATATACGGCGGTAGTTGTCTAAAAGATGTGGCACCGAATCGAATTTTTTTAGGCTCAAATTTGAAGAACTGAAAGCTTTTTCAGAAAGTATAATAAAATCTTATGAGCAGCGCTTCCAATACGAATGCTTGTGTTTATGAAGTTTCATACTGGACACATATTTTCTATAGTTGAATGAATTTAATACTTTGGTTGTATTTGCGGGTACAGCAGGTTTCAAGTGAAATCCGGTTTCTTGAAAATATGCAGCTAAGATGTCTGTCTAACAATATCTTTCTTCTTCGTCAGTCATAAGAAAATGACCTTTGAAAGCTGAAGGTGTTTATTCTGCTCCTGAGTGTGTTTATGCTGTTCGTATGATGTGTATTTTTTTTAAAGGAAGAAGTAGCTTACACTACTATATATCAGAGTTTGATTGAAAGGATAATAATGACGAAACTTAAATTTTCACAGCTAGTAACTTTATTAATTTCTGCACTTATTCGACATACAAAGTTAAATTTAACAAGAGTGAAATATCATTATAATTTTTTGGGGGGTTGAATTAATGTAGTAGTATCAAAGCATAGTTAAAAAAATATATAACTACATTTGCCCTCTCAAATTTCTATTAAGTCTTATAAGCTATGTTATGTTAACACTTAAAGACCAAAGCAAGAAATAGAATGCTAAGTCTTGAAGATGACAGGCGTGATTCAATATTAACCATCAAGACAGATTTCAAAACTTTTATGCCCTACATTAGGATCAACTTCAAGTCTCTCATTAACAATCAATTTCATGAAGAATAAAAAAAAATGATGAATAACAAAACGATTAAGAATGACAAGAGTTTACTGAGATTCCGTTTGTCTTCACAATGAAACCGAGATCTTATATATATATATATATATATATATACTATATATATATATATATATTACTATATTATATATATATATAGTATATTATAGTATATTATATATATATAATATATATAATAATATATTTATATATATATATAATATATATATTATATACTAAATAATATAATATTACTGTATATAAAAAAAAACAAAATATATTAAATATATATATATATATATATATATATATATATATATATATAATATATATATATATATATATATTATATATATAATATATATATATATTATAATCCAGTATAATATAATATATTATAATATCATATTATATAGTATATGATATATATTAATATATATATATACTATATATAATTATATATATATATAGTATATATAGTATTATATATATATATAATAAAGAGCGAAGGAAAGAAAAAAAAAGCTCCCAGTTAACAAAGAACATATAAAATAATAATACTCGCGTATCATCAACCTTTGAGAACCGTCCTTATGCAGTGACATATATAGTAAGAAACTGAAATATCACGGACTTTTAATATCTATCTCGTTGTCATATGTTTATTCATTATCCGTAATCTGGGATTGGGGTCGATGAACCAATCAGTACCTTGTTATGCAG